>JAPSES010009941.1:0-14172 GCA_029822895.1 Maxillicosta whitleyi
TCAAAGGTGTCTCCATCGCATGTAAAGTTTAGGCCTAGATTTTAACCATTACCGACAATTACCTTAGTTTAGCTAAAAACTGGAGCATTAGTAATTTCCACTAATTTTTATATAATTTCTACCAATTCCCAATAGCATTTCCACTTTTCACTATACAGTATTCCAAATATCCGTTTATCTCAAATAATCCCCAATGTCAAACATATCCAAATTTTAATTTGTACTTTAAATAGAATTTTAGAATGTAAAGATCTGATATAAGGGTGATCAATATTTCATTATTGATCTACTCATCACTAATATTTACTCCATTGATTAAAACCAACAGTGTCACTATTAAGCCACTCTGTGTTCTCCACCATCCCTTTTCATCTTTTGCTGTAGTTAAACCTCATACAGAATGGACATGTTTTTACTCAATAAACTAACGGGGATTTGGTCAGACACACACACTAGGATTAGAAAACACAACTCAGTAATAAATTGTCTTTGAACTGCTTCAATCTCCACCCTGGGCATCCTCAGATGTAAACTTCACTGTTATTCATCATTAGTGTAGTTTTCATATCATACCTAAATTTCCAATTATTGACTCACTTTTTTCACTTTTGTCCTTCCCATGAGCTAACAGGACTGAGCAGTACATGACCACCTCAGCCCTAGTGACCATCAGTGGTATTATACCTCATTTTGTTCAGTAATCACATAGTTGTTGTTACTTTGATTACAAATTTTCTAGGAAGTATTAAATTAAATTCACATTTGTAAGCCTGTCAAATATTTTTTCAGTTGCAATATTAGCTGAGTTAGAAAAACACCAACACACACATTACACTACATTGTGTAACTGGCTAAAATAGTATGCTCTTTCCTTTTCAATGATTATCATCGTTACTGCCCTCTGATCCAAAGCTATATAGCTTGGATATGGGACCTCTTCGTGCGGACTTACATCATCCTGTTCGTCCAATGGCGTCGCCCGCCGAGACCCGAGGGCTGGTTTGGTCTGATGGAAAGAAGACTCTGCACCTGTCTCTGTCAGTGTGTGAAATAACACTCTCTAGTTGTTGTTTTGTCTGATTGGAAGACAGACGTTGTAGAAATTCTTGAGAACGTCTTAATATTTTTACGCCATGGACGACGGCTCTACAAACGGCCCAGATGTGTGTAAATCCACTGGAAATGTAAAAGTGGTAGAAGCGGCTTATTCCGGCCAAGGCTGTGGCTCATGCCTGCGGAGGACCGGGAGGTTTGTCCCTCTCCACTACCGCGAGGAGCTGAGGCAACTTTTCAAGCTGGCAGGACCCGTGGTAAATGTGTCTTTATACTATCACAGCATGAACTTGGACGTGTTGTCTAGCCTGTCATCGAACAGACATGACATATATAGGAATTGAAATTGAAGGATAACGGGTTACAGTGAGCAGATGTTTAGCAGCAGCAACATTTAACGGGACAGACAACCTAAATCAGACCATGGTACTGTCACCCCACAGCTGTTATATAGTGGTCTACAAAGAGAAAGTAGTTTGATTTTCATCAGAACTGGGTCACTACTAGAGGAAAAATTAAGTTTTGAAGTGTTAATCGGCTCCGAATTTCAAGTTACATCTTCAGGACACAATTACATAAAAATTATTCAAAATTAATATAAGGTGTGAGATTATGCTCCATAACTTTTCTGCAAAAATGTCATGAGAATGATGTCACACAAGTCATAATAAATGTTTAATTTTATTAACACCAAAAACATAACATTCCATTCAGTTATTGGTTTTTCATACAGATGGAGATACAGATTAACTTCATTGATCCCAGGAGGAAAATGAGTTTGTCAGTCATTTCAATATAGTTAATATCTTATAATATTTTTATGCTTTTTTTTTTCATGAAAACTGACCAAATTCTTGATTCTCAATAATTTCCATAGTCTGAACTTTTTCTTTTTATATAGACATTGATGTAGTTGCACATGTAATGCAACAATAAGGGACCCTCTTCTTAATGTCATTGTCTATTTTGCATACAAAATATAAGTGGTATGCCATTTTTACTTTTTTTTTTTTTTTTTTTTTGTAACCACTGCTGTGAACTTTTGAGATGGAAATATAACCTCACCATTAATGTATAAGTTGTATAAATTGTTTGCACAATTTCAAGGCTCTGTGGCTTCTGAGAGAAAATATCATGGGACTCTTCCTGGGAAATGAAATGGCAATGACATTTTCACAAGCCAACACATGGAGCCTAACTGTATGATGTGTAGATATGACAAAGACAAATGTACTTTGCAATGAAAGACTACTAAATTATAGTTAGGTAATAATCTTCAGACTCAAAATCAATCTAAATAAATTTAGAAACTTCCATATATTACTATTTTCATTGTTCTACCCCCACAGGCAACTATTCTAATATTTCTAACAAGAAATATGCAGGAAATGTGTGCACAGTTTTAAAACACAAAATTAGAACTAAATGGTAATGGATGATTTGGATTCAGTAAATCTTCAACTCTCTTGCGTCTGCTGAATGTTTTCTTAAATAATCCTATGTTATATTACAGACCTGCACCACTTTCCATGGTCCAAATTCCATCTTGTGAACCTTGCTGAGAATATTTGTCCAGCAAATAGCAAAGAAAAGGACTTTGTCTGACATACTGTAGCTGTATTTCTCTTGTACAGGGTTCATTTGATAAATGTCAGTCAATAAAAGCTGTACATTTCTTCTGTGTTGGGTTCCAGCAGAATTAGAGCTAGGTGACATGAGCAAAAAAGAAAATAAATTATTTTCATGTATGTTTAATGAATTGAATCTGTGTTTTCTGCCTACTTGAACTGATGAAAAAACCTGCACAGTGCACAGGGGCGGCTGTGGCTCAGTTGGTAGAGCCGGGTTGTCCAATGACCAAAGGGTTGGTCCTGGCTCCTACTGTCCACATGTTGAAGTGTCCTTGAGGAAGACACTGGACCCTAAATTGCTCCCAGTAGGGTCTGGCATGGTACATTAGCATAGTATTTGCCTATCAGTCTATGAGTGTGTGTGCGAATGGGTGAATGTGAGGCTATGTAAAAGCACTTACCAAGGTGTAGAAATGCGCTATATAAGTGCAGTCCATTTACAGTACAGTTCCTGGTCTTGTTCCTCTGGCCCCCATCTTAACCAGGTAGTAAAAACCTGGGAGTAACTTTAGACACAGATTTAAAACTGAACAGACAAATCGACTCAGTTGACAGGGCAAGCTTTTCCCAATTCCACCTTTAAGCAAAAGTGAAGCCTTTCCTCAGCCACTGTGAAAGCTATTCATCCTTTTATAAGTTCACGATTGGACTACTGCAATGCTCTGTCTGTTGGAGTAAAACAGTATATGTTCAAAAAAGTGATTTATTTGCATCACAAAACCATGTCCATGAAAAAGTCACACATCGTAATGACTTGATCCTACTTTCCCTCTCTTTGAATCTAAGTGCCCTGCCAAAACATGACAGCTAGGCTACCTGTTTCACTGCTGAAAAAAGTTGTTGACTAGTGTGCAGCAGTCAGCAGCATGATGACAGTGCACTGATAGTGAATGAGAGAAAGTAGGGCCAAGTGATTACTATGTGTGACTTTTTCATGGACATGGTTTTGTGATGCAAATAAATCACTCTTTTGAACACATGCTATTTTTAGAAGAAAAAAACTATTTTAGTGAGCCCTGCACACTTGCTGGACTACTTTTGCTTCAACCAAAACTGGACCAGAAAAGGTTTGGTTGGCAGCAGAGCAAACAGAGCAGTAATTTGTTGCCTAGTTTTGACATGACTGATTTAATCTAGACTGAATATACTTCATTTGTTTCAGCAGGAAAAACAGAAGAGACCCTAATAACATGAACGATCTTTTCTGTTAAGTGTTCTAGAAAGCCAAGGCAGTAAGCCAGCATGTCCCAACCAAAACCTGGAACTGATGCACCTTTATGGATTGAAACCAGTGTGAATTACAATGCATATGCTATAGGGAAAAAGTCAGTTCACCTGTCCCGTACCTGTTTGTTGGAATGGTGTACTGATACTGGTACCATACTAAATCCCACTTTTGTGCATGAATACTTATACTATAAGAGTAATTTTAATTACAGTTTTTATTCTTACCAGTATGTACAGGCACTGCGGGTGTGTGGCACTGACATGGTCACCACAAATGCATTACTGAAAACATATATGAACTCACATAAGACAGTTTATATTGTAGATGACAATAGCTAACGTCAGTGTTTGATAAACTGTGTTCACTCTCTTCAGAATGTTAGTTTCTGTCACATACTTCACAACACAAGAAGTGATAGGGGATATTGAAACTGTAATAGTAAAACCAGTACAGTTACAGAAAAATGAATCAAGTGGTCGGTGGCTGAAAAACCAAGCCTCCCATCCGAAAATTGTTCTTGAAAACTAAAAAAAACCTTTTTTCTTGCAGAATGCTTCAGATGGGAGGATTTGTTCTTTGGCCATTATGTTATCAGTTGTTTTAACTCAATTCAGCTGTTCTGTGATCTTGTGGAAATCAGGTGGTTGAAAAATATATCATTAGCTGAGACATTCAAATGTGTGAAGGAAATGTGTAATATTGGAATATATGAGTAGAAGAGCACTAAAGAGACTGAACCTCCTATGCAGATGTTTGTGTTCTAGTGTGTTTTCTTGTATTCTTTTAAGTCAAATTTGATTTAATGAGACTAGTCTCCCAAATATACTTTTCCAGGAAGTGATCTAAACCCCCCAATAAAACTGATACAATACTGTAAAGTTGTTTTAATGTAAGGATAACTTATAGTCACTACACTTCAACCTTGTAACACAGGAACACAGGAATTCAACCTGATTTGACCGTTATTGTCACAACAAGAGATGGTGTTTATTCATCCAGTAGAATTTACAGACTGTTCATTTGAAGTTGAATGTGCATAGAAGCTGATTTTGTGGCACATGGTAGGTTCAGTAACTTAATGAGATGCTTAATGTAGGTTTTTTCTTTAATTTGTCATCATCAGTATAGAAAAATGGCAATTGGAAAACAAACCACCAGAGGGCAACATAACTCCTAAAATCAATTTGTGGCTTTCCCCACAAGTGTGATAGCTGTACAGTATTTCTCACATTTGATATAAAATTCAATTATCCTTTTAATTTACTGACTGCTTCAAATGATAAAAACAGTTTTATTTATTTTACTGTATGCTGTTTCTTTATGTATATTTATAGCTGTCAGAATATTGAATTTTGAGTTGAAAATGAACTGTCATGCCTAATACTAATAATTGCAATTACCAATGCCATTGTGTTTACTGTTACCTTTATGCCATCACTGTATTGTAGGTCTGAAAACAGTCAAAGTCTAGTTACTATACTTGTAAGCATTCTTTTATAGATCTGTTTCTCCATTGTAGTCAACCAGCAACCAGAGGATGCTGTTGCAAGAACATCATTCAAAACTTTTTTTTTTTTAAATATTGACAAAATATGGTACTGAGCTTAATTTTAGCCAACTGTTTTATGTAGATGATTAGAGACAGTTATCACTTTCACACTCTCAAATAATAATCATAAGGTCATTGTGTTATAACTGTGACATTATAGTAAAAGAATCAACACATGCTCATACAAATACAAACATAAATATTCTGTCATACAAACCCACCATGTGAAAATGATAACAAAAAGCACCTAATGTCCTCCTTAACCTACTTGTTTAAATATATTTGTCAGCAGGCTTTTTGCACACAGCATAATAATGTTGTATCTTAATGAGTCCTTCTGTTCTTCTGTTTTTTGTTTGCCAGGTCATCTCCCAGTTAATGATCTTCATGATCAGTTTCATCAGCACAGTGTTCTGTGGTCACCTGGGAAAAACTGAACTTGCCAGTGTAGCATTAGCAATTGCGGTGAGACGTGACTGCTTATCTTTACCTCTAACTATTTCATACTCAACCTTGTTGCTTTTTGTATTTTATTGCTCTATTTTTTTTTTCACTTTCAGGTGGTTAATGTCACAGGTGTTTCCATTGGCACTGGTTTGTCTTTAACTTGTGATACTCTGATATCACAGGTAAAGTTCTTAACACAGGTTGTTCTTTCACTTTATTTGTCAAAGTAAAACAAACACATCTACCACTGCTGGGTTCCCATGTACTCCTGGGGTTCACAGAAAAACAACTCATCAATGAGCTTATGTATCAAGTTAGTTTTCTTAGGCCAGTTATTGTTGTAATTTTGCTGTTTTCCATCACTTTTATGTGTCTACCTCTCTCATGTAGACGTATGGGAGCGGTAACTTGAAGCGTGTGGGTGTGATTCTTCAGAGAGGGGTTCTGATTCTGTTGTTAGCCTGTTTCCCCTGCTGGGCTGTGCTCATCAACACTGAAACCCTCCTGCTCATTGTCAAACAGAGCCCAGAAGTCGCCAGGTCAGCCTGTTAATCAAAACACATTCTACATTTCAGTCACTACTGGACATGCATTTTACCTATAGACTGTTAACATTTGTAAATATCTGTTTTTAAAATAGGAGTCAGGGTTCTATCTAGGATATTATTTTAGAGTAGGGGTGACGGCACGCAGTGACGGGGGGGGGGGGCTGAACTCCCGCTGTCATGTGACAAATATCTATTACACCTAATATTGTGTGAGGAATAGAAAGTCAGTAAAGAAGGCAAATGAAACCAAGGAAAACAAAAAAGTTGCTGTCAAAAAAGAAAAAATTTTTTTTATAAAAGCATTGTGATTATTGTTAATGAATAGAATAGAATAGAATAGAATAGAATAGAATAGAATAGAATAGAATAGGTTTTATTGTCATTACACAGGCTGTGCAATGAAATAACAGGTGGTCTTTGCCAGTGACGTCAGTTTTACTTTTTGCTTTTCATCTCATTATGTCTTATGTCTTTTACTTCATTTTTCCTCTTGTGTTCCATTTTTATGTGTTTAATGTTGTTTTCTTGTTACGTCTGTTTTATTTTTTTATTTTTTTCATTGTTAACCTAATTTTTGTCTTGTTAGATATTGGTTATTTTACATTCTACAAGTAACATTGTTTAACACTGGTCACAGCTCAGCTAGTGATAAAAAAGACTTGCATCTTGTGTCTTCTGTAAACCCTAACCCCAATTCAAAACAAGTTGTGACTCTGTATAAAATGTAAATATGATGTGAGTTGATATCTCATAAACCCATATTTGTCACAGGAGAACACAGAAACATATGTGTAAACAGAGACAAGTTTAAGAAAAAGTGTCTCCTCTTCTTTTAACAACAGCCGGTGAACATCTGGGAACTGAGGAAACCAGTTGTTGGAATTTTTCGTGATGCATCAAATATTTTCATTTAGTGATAGATTTGCACTGCAGGCAGACCAATCCAGCACCTCTTGTACTACAAATCTACAGATTATGGGAGCTGGATCAGGATGTTGTTCTCAAACCTGTCCATTCCATATGCACTAATGCACCCCCCCTAAGCTCAAGATGCAGAATTTTGACCTGAGCACTAGTAACAAGACAGATGGTTCCTGTTGTCTGTAATTAAGAGGACATGATGTCTATGGTTTCCAAAAAGGGCTTGAAAGTACAATGAAGTCTAAGTGACTAATTTGTGTTAATATTTTATTTGCTGCAACTTCAGGCAATTCAAAAGATGGGGGCAGGAGAAACATAATAGCCCTCTGGCTTCAGCTTCTTTCTGTTTCGGTTACCATTGTCTTTAATTGTATGTTCTTTATATGTATGTGTGTTTTATACATAATTTAAATCAAAATATTCATTTATTCATTCAAAAGAAATTACAATCTTTCTTAACATGACCACAAATCAGTTCTTCTACTTTACATCAGTCGATTTCAAATGAGCCTTGGCCATTTTCCTATGTTCTACTGTGAATAAAATATAGGTTATGAAATTTGCAAATTATTACATTTTGTATGCATTATACAATATCACATGTATTTTTGGAACTGTGCTGTATATCATTGTTTATCTTGTTACATCTTGTTTTATGTTCTATATAAACTGTAATATACTGAAAAGGTGTGAATTTCTATGATTCTTTGTATAAGGGAAAAAGTCTGAGATGAAAGCAAAGCTCTTTGGACTGCTCTCTTCTGTAGATAAGTGTCAGCATATATTAGTCGTATAACCTCACTTGTATGCCTCTGTCTTTTGGTTTTTCTCTCATGAAGTCTCGCCCAACTCTATGTGAAAATCTTCATGCCTGCTCTACCAGTAAGTCTGGTCCATTACAGACACAAATTTCTACAGGATTTTAAGTTTTTGCCTGACATTTTGTTCACACGTTCAGGTTTGCTCAGTTGTTCACTAATGATGCTCTTTTGTCTCTGTGCAGGCTGCTTTTATGTACCAACTCCAAGGGAGGTATCTGCAAAATCAGGTGTGGATCCTTAGCGTAACACCACAGAAGTGACAAATAGAGGAAATTAAATTTACTTATTTACATTGTCTTTTTTTTTATATAGGGAATTATATGGCCTCAGGTTATAACTGGAGCAATTGGAAATGTCCTCAATGCAATCATCAACTATGTTTTCCTCTATCCTCTGGATATGGGTGTTGCGTGAGTATTTCTACTTATAATATGAAGTTATCTCAATGAAGTTTTACTCTGTAAAGCAAAAAAAAAAAAAAATCCTTAAAAAATGTTTGTTTTTTTACTGTTTTTTTTTTTTTTTACTTTTGTGTCTGTTTTTACATTTTCTGTCTTGAAGTGGATCAGCAGCAGCCAACACTATCTCACAGTATTCACTGGCTGTGGTTTTGTTCATGTACATTTACTGGAAAAGTCTGCATAAGGCCACATGGGGAGGTTAGTGTTATTATGAAATGAAGTAAAATTTGCCTTTTACTGACTACATTTACTTTTTCTGTTATATACTAATTCCATTCCTTTTATCATGTCAGTACCTAGTCTTACACAATTGTAGTTGTCTATTTTCAACATACAGTAGGTAATGGTTGACAAAACAGATTCTCTTTTTATTGGTGCTTTTCCACTACATGGTACCGGCTCTACTCTACTCCACTCTACACGACTCTTTTGCTTTTCCATTACGAAAAAGGACCCTGGAATCTGGGATCCGATACTAATTTTTAGTTCTGCCTCAGTTGAGGTTCCAAAATGCTGGAACAGATACCAAAACATGATGTCACGACACTGCAGACACTGATTGGTCAGACAGTTTTCTCTGTGACATGCGATTTACAAAAATCAGATGAGGAAGTAGACAGTGAATAGCGATACATTAATCTACATGATAACAGAACAAAACTGCACCATAGACGGTCACGTAGATTCAGTCTTTGGTGACAGACATAAAAATCCAGATGAGAAAATACGCAACAAGCAAGTTTTTGGCAACTCTGAGCAGACGACATGGAGCCGGTACCATGTAGAGGAAAAGTGCCATATGACTGTTTAACAAATTTTAGAGGAAAGGATAGAGTGGATATTTAATACTTCTCACTTTGCAAAACCTTTGTAAAGTGATCCACAGAAGCAACAGAAAAACAATTTAATGTATAAAACCCAATAAACACTGATAAATGACAGGGCAAAATATTTTTTTAAATAAATAAATAAATCAGAACTGGCTCTCAGATAAAAAAAAAAAAAAAAAAAAAAGGGATTTAAAAGACCAAGAGCGTGGTCTTGACCAACTCTAAATATAAAGTGTCATAAGATGACTTTTGTTATGATTTTGATCTAAATAAATACATTTCATTTGACTTGATTTAAAATACTGGCTCAGTAACTGATCTGGCCTCCTCCAGCAGATTGTTCCAGAGCTTTTGGCTCCTGACTGCAAGTATGCCTTCCCCTTTTGTTATTGCCTGGACCAGTGGAACAGATAGCCTTTTCCCATCAACGCAAAGATGTGTAGCAGTGCCGTACTAAGAGGACACAGATATAACTAGGAGCAATGTCATCCCTAAGTGCCTTGAAAATTTTGTATATATTTGTATTTGTATATAATTTAGTATATAATATATATATATATATACTGCTATCTACTGTATGTATATATATACACACTGCTCACAAAAATTTAAATTAAAGGAACACTTTTTTTTTGGGTCTGGCATGAATTGAATTAAACCTGTCTGATAATTTTCTGGTTGGTTCAGCAGCTGAGGGCCTCATTAATCAATTTCAGCTGTATTGGTGTTCAAGGAATTAACAACAGGTGCACTTCAGTGGCAACAATTAGAAAACCCTCAAAACAGGACTGGGCTTACATTTCAAGTTACTCCCTCTTGATCTGTTTTGGCTGGTTTTCCACTCGTGCTGATATTGACTTGTATAATTATCTCTACTGGCAGTATGAGGCGATTTCTTAACCCTACAGAAGTTGCACAGGTTGTCCAACTTCTCCAGGATGGCACATCCACACGTGCTGCAGCAAGAAGGTTTTAATGTGTCTCCCAGTACAATCTCCAGAACATGAAGGAGATTTCAGGAGACTGGTGGTTATTCTTGGAGAATTGGACAGGGCCGTAGAAGGTCCTCAACCCCTCAGCAGGACTGATACCTGCTCCTTTGTGCAAGGCGGAACAGGCAGAGCACTGCTCGTGCCCTACAGAATGACCTCCAGAGGGCCACTGGTGTGAATGTCTCTACCCAAACAATCAGGAACAGACTTCATGAAGGTGGCCTGAGGGCCTGACATCTTGTAGTGGGCCCTGTGCTCACTGCCCAGCACCGTGGAGCTGTAATATTTTTGCCTGGGTTTGTTTATGTGTTTATTTGTTAGCAAGATAACTCAAAAAGTTATGAACAGATTTTAATGAAATTTTCAGGAAATGTTCGCTCTGAGACAAGGAAGAGCTGATTAAATTTTGGAGGTGATCCAGATCACATCTGGATCCAGGTCCAGGAAATTTTTGAAGGACTCTCCATTAGTTATTATTATTAGCCTTGTTGTAGTACTAACAAATTATCACCAGATGGCAGTGGAATTCCTGTTTTCTCAGGCTGCCCTGACTGACTGACCATCGCAGAGAAAGTAAATTAAAGCCCCGCCTACCCTGAAAGGTTATTGGCTAGTTTTGCTTATTGCTACCAATCAGCGCTTTCACTGGCCAGTGCTCACTCACACATGCAGACACACACAGGTTCCACGAACACACGGTGTCTCACACACTCGCACAGTACAAAAAAAACCAAACACCTCACATAGTCTAAAACCTGGGATATTTTATCTGACTCGCAGACATCAGGGTGTCACCATAAATATCAGGGAGACTCCCAGAATTTCCAGGAGACTTGGGATGTCTGCTTTACCTTCTTTGTAATTCCGTTTGCTTTGGCACTGTCCTTGGTAAACTTTTTTCCTTTTTTCAAAGATGTCAGCCACAGATATAAAATAGATAAAAAAACAAATGTAGGAGTAATATTGCGGGGTGTCAGTCACAATCTGTGGGGGAACTGTGCTGCTTAGTGGAGGTTTGTGGTCTCTGAGTGCTTTTCTGGTTAACTCTGCTATAAGGATATCTGATCAGACTGATCTTTGGCACTCCGAGGATCAGAACTAGGGATGCACCGAAATTAAAATTTGTGGATGAAGCCGAATAATTTATAAAAGCTTGACCGAATACCGAATATCGCGACATCTTAATCTTAGTTGATCCCTGTGACATGCAAGTCATGCAAGTTATGCTATTATTTGGCCTTGCATTTAACTCACTCCACCGAAGGCCGAATATGTCTTTTTATGTGATATTCAGCTGAATATATTTGGTGGCCGAATATTCAGTGCATCCCTATCTGGAACTACTAAGAGCTGTGTTTTTGGCAACGTGAGTAATTCTCCTGTACAGTTTCGGGAGCACCAGCAAGGCCAGAAGAGGTGCTGATGGAGATCTGACAGACTCGGTTATCTTCGGAGGAACACCGGAGACTGTTAACTAAGGGATGCTGCCTCTACTGTGGAGGAGTGGGATGCCTGGTGGTTAAGTGTCCATTAAAAGCCAGGGCTCGACAGTGACTGGGAGGACACTGTTGAGCTGGACATTATCGCTTAATACCTCCTCCTGCCAACTTCCCTGGGTGGGCCTTACACCTCCTTCTGTGTCTGTTAAGCATCCTATGTTTTTGGATTCTGGTTCTGATGCGAATTTCATGGTCTCAAGGAGTTTAGCTGAACGTTTGGGAGTCAGGCTGTTCAGGATGTCACACCCCCTGGAGGCCTGTGCCTTAGACAGAAGATCGATCTGCATAGTCACACACAGAACTCAACCTGTCTCCCTTGCTTTTCTGATGTACATTCTGAACGTTTGAGTTTTCATGTTATCACTCTCCAGCTCAACCTCTCCTTCTAGGTCCCCTTTGGCTGATTAAACATAATCCCCAGATTGACTGGAGGATGGGACAGATCATAAGCTGTAGAAACAGATGCTCTTCAGTTCAGACTCCAGTTTAAGAGCATCAAGAACCAGGGATGTTATTGGCACACACATCGCTGACTTTAGACACCTCTCATGGCAAGGAGTTCCTGGCTCTAAAAGGTGCCCGCCTGTTATCACAACCTAAAGCAATTCAGTAAAGTTCGTGCCTCATCTCATCCCTAATCTTCCATCAGTTAAGGAGACAGCTGAAGTGCTCTTAAAGCATACATTTAGGCTTCATGGATTTCCAAATTATATAGTCTCTGACAGAGGTCCTCAGTTTGTTGCCAAGTTCTGAAAAGAATTCTGTTCTTTGTTGGGTGCTTCTGTCAGTCTCTCCTCAGGCTATCATCCATAATCTAATGGCCAGACAGAGAGATTGAACCAGGAGCTAGAAACTTAACCTCCAGTGCATTGCCTCCTGGACTCCATCCTCCTGTTGCCGACAGCTCATCTGGGGGGAGTTTGCCCACAATACCTCATGCTCCTCCTCTGGATTCTCGCTGTTCTATATTGTTTATGGATATCAACCTTCCAGGGTGGCTCAGTTGGTAGAGCAGTTTGTCCAATGGCCAAAGGGTTGGCGGTTCAAATCCTGGCTCCTACTGTCCACATGTCAAAGTGTCCCTGGGCAAGACACTGAATCCCATTAAGGTCTGGCATGGTAGTACCTTGCATGGTACATTAGCATAGTAGCCGCCGACTGGTGTATAAGTGTGTGTAGTGTGTGTGTGAATGGGTGAATGTGAGGCTTTGAGTACCAAGGTGTAGATATATCGCTATATAAGTGCAGTCCATTTACCAAATTCCCCACCTTAGAAAAAGACGTCAGGGTACCTTCGGCCTTGTCCTTAAAACAGCAGTGCCGTCAAGTCTGTAACCGGGCCTGACAAAATCTCCTTCACAGTTCGGCCCACTATAAGGTATTGTCAGATCGCTGCCAAGCATCAGCTACATCCTACCAGAGTGGTCAACACGTCTGGTTACCCACCCGCAACCTTCCCCTGTGCATGAAGAAGCATAAGCTGGCACCCAGGTTCATGGGACCCTTTCCCATTTCTAAAGTACTTAATCCAGTCAGTGTCTGTTTTAGTCTCCCCAGGTCTATGAGGGTTCATCCCACCTTTCATGTTAGTCAAGTTAAATCAGTCACAGCAAGCACCCTGTTTCCTGCATCCCCGCCTCCACCTCCTCCTCGTATGGTGGAAGGAGGTCCAGCTTATTCAGTCAGGAAATTGATGGCTTCTCGTAGGCGGGGCTGGGGCCACTAGTACCTAGTGGACTGGGAATGGTACGGGCCCAAGGAATGTTCCTGGGTGCCAGCCTCCTACATCTTGGACCCGGACCTGGTCGGCCAGTTTCACCGGGCTCATCTGGAGGTGCCTGGGTGGTCTGGAGTCAGCCCTTGAGGGGGGAGGGGTACTGTCATGTTTGTCTCTACTCTTTGGTGTTTTGTGACTTCCTTTTATTTCGTTTTATTTTGTAATGTCCCTCGTGTGTCATGTCTTGCGTCTTTACTTCCTGTTCCCGATTGTTTCCACCTGTGTGATTGCCTGACTCCACCGTAATGTGTCACACCTGTCTCTTGTTGTCTCCCCTCTTCCTTGTGTGTATATAAACCCAGTCTTGTCTCTGTTTCGTCGCCAGTTCATCTCAGATTATTCAATTCAATTCAATTCAATTCAGTTTTATTTATAGAGCCCTATATCACAACAGGGTTATCTCACAGGGCTTTAC
>JAPSES010010003.1:0-10383 GCA_029822895.1 Maxillicosta whitleyi
CACACACACTCACACACTCACACACTCACACACACACACACACACACACACACACACACACACACACACACACACACGCGCGCACGCAGACACACACACACACACACAAGCAGGGCAGTAGTATTTCCTGTTGTTGTTTTATTGTGCCAGAAACAATCCCTCTGACGGGGGAGGACCCAAACAGAGAACAAACTTTGTTTCTTTCTTTATAAACTTAAGTGAAATAGAGAAGAGGCAAAGATTCTCCACAGAAAACAATATAAAGAAAGTCTATTGTCTCTTCTTTTTTCCTTTTACCACCATCAGTAGTTTCTATGAACTGACACTGTACTTTATCTGTGTTTTGTTTATTATCTACGTTGGAATCGTTCAGTTCCTGTCCAGGAACCTGCCTGTGTCTGGTGTGGTCTTTCCTAGGAAAAATGATCTGGCACACAGGAAGAGATGCATTTCATATCTCTGTCAGCAGCCGTCCTTTGTTAGGAACTGACTGAAACTGCTTTTGTTACATAGCTATATTTACTGTGGAACAAATCATGGGATGGTCGTTAAAAGTCATAAAGCAAACCAATAACAAGTATCAAAGTAAACATTCGGTGTACGAGTGAATGAGTGTGTGGTAATCAAATGTCAGTGGTCCAGATAAAAGAGTGGATGTGAATGTGTTCACGCAGTAGCACTAAACACACATTCCTTTTTCTATAATTATTAAATTAAATAAAGGGGGCTGGTTCCATATACAGAGACTGCAGCTAAGTCACTAATAATCAGACTTTAGATGCACGGTTGCAGTATTTTTACCTATTCTCATGCATTGATTGTCAATGTGATTTATTCATGATAGATAATAAAGTCTAATTTGGACTCAGTATGTAATCATTGCACTTGGTCAAAGGTGATTACTGATGTGTATAAATAGGAATAAAAAGAGGAATGTGTCTCAAAACAAAATTATTCCAACTTTATAGTGAACGGTGTAGATGCCTAATTTTATCTATGGTACAAATAATAGCAATGGTTTTATGAGGACACCTGTTGCTTCATCTCCTGTTTTTCTAGGATGAGTTTGACAAGCTGCGACCTTTATGCTACACCAGTGCCGATGTGTTCCTGCTCTGCTTCAGTGTTGTCAGCCCAGCATCTTTCCAGAATGTTCCTGAGAAATGGGTTTCAGAGATCCGGCGGCATGCCCCGTTTGCTCCACTGGTCCTGGTTGGAACCCAGTGTGACCTCAGAGAAGATGTCAAGGTGTGTTTGTAACATTTGAAGACAGACAGACAGATGATATGCATCATTATTTTATCTGTAGTAAAAGTATGTATTAACTCATAAAACACCACAGCTTTGGCACAGGAACATCCTTTCCCATATTTATTTTGTGGTGTTTTACTTGAATTATAATATTTTTGTTGAGTACACTTTAAGAGGCAGATGATCAGGAAACAGATGCATAAAACAGGCCGACAGTGTTCAAATATTAAACATATTACCTGATTATAGGAAAAACAAATAGGGTTCTTTTTGTTTCATATGTAACTTTACATTTTACCAATAGAAACAAAATATATGAATTTATAAAACCAGTAATACAAACAAACAAATATGCAATATGTAAGATAATATTAATATAAAAATGTCCCATTGAATCCACAACCTTTATCACACACAACTTTAAGCTTAGAGTTAAAACCTCAGACTAACCTGTAATGATGGTCATCAACACAGTGGCTAACATTCTAAGAAAAAAAGTTAATGATCTGCATGTTTGGATAACCTACAATGAGTTTCAGAGTAATTACTTTTGTCTCATTTTTTGTGACTGGCTTATTGTTCATGTATTTACTCAAACTAAAACTCACCTCTGTTCTGGACTCAATTGTAATAATTTATACATTGTTTTTCCAAAGCTGCCAGTGTTCTAATGCTTTAAGGTTATTTTCATATGACAAGCCTTGGTAATGAATTCAGACTTGAACTGATTGATTGAAATGCTCTCAGATGAACTGTTTTCTTTCTTTCTGAAAACAATTGTCATGGCTGACATAAGTTTCGCATGTGTAAAGGATTGATACCCTTTTACGGTGTGAAAACGTTGCAGGGTATCTATCAAACACATATAAAAATGAAGGAAAAAACCTGCAACAATGGTTATGGAAACAGGAGATGATATCAGTGCTAAAAAGTACCTAAAATGGTGTTTCCGGGTCTTTAGGTTCTCATTGACCTGGCTAAGTACCGGGAGCGACCCGTGGACCCAGCGGACGCTAAGGACTGTGCAGTGGAGATTGGTGCTGTTGCCTACATCGAGTGCTCGTCCCTCACCCAAAAAAATCTGAAGGAAGTGTTTGACACAGCCATACTGGCCAGCCTGCAGAACCACAGCTCCCAAAAGCATCCGAGAGGGAAACAAAAGCGACGAAAGAAGCAGAGGCAGACACCAGACAAAATGAAGAGTCTGTCAAAGTCATGGTGGAAAAGGTACTGCTGTGTGGCTTAGAGTCCACCCTGGGTTTGTGGCTCAATCTGGGGTTTTCTTTAACGGAATCCGATGCCGAGCAGGACCGGAACCAAAGTGAGACTGAGATCGTGGATCTAAAACATTTATAAGTTTGAAGATGGGTTTTGTCTCGTCGTGGATAAGATTTACTACTGAGCCCCTTGTCCTAGAGTAAACTGGGAAACATTCTGGGAGGATTTGGTCCTCTTCTACCCACTACAGGAGGTACTTGTACTTCTGTCAGAGAGAATTAAACTGGTCTGAACCAGGTACTGGACCAGCACAGTAGAAGAACCTCTCCATCACAGTGGATGTGAACTTGTTTGTCCTTCAAGATTAGACTGATACAGATATTATCTGGACACTTCATCTTGTCTGTTGTAACTGTCTGGACTAATCTGGAATTGTGTTTATTCTGGTCTTCTATTGAAAGCCTCTTGGTGATTTACTGTATGAAGCCCCGTTCTGAATCCGTGGCCGTCTGCAGACTTCACTCATTACTGTTTATGACCAAACTGAGACTTAAGCCTGACTTCAGAAAGCTGCCAGAAACAGAATGACTCTCAGATCTAACCTCATCGTTACTATAAGTGGTGCGGCTCATGTTGAATTTTCCTATTTCATTAGTGAAAATGATTAAAATCTCATATAGCACAGACATGTTTAATTTTAGAGCATTTTTCTTTGCCTGAGGTCCTGGTTGTTGTTGTTGTTGATGATGATTATTTTTAGAACATCACATGCAAAGTTTACTCTGGTGCAGCCTTTAAACCACAGTTTTAGTAAAAACAAAAACAAAAAAACCAAACCAAACAAACAAAAAAAACAGTAAATTTGTTTCCCCCTGAGCTGCTTCCCCAAATATTGATATTTTATCACTCAAACCATATTATAGGTTAGTGTTCAGCTCATACCATATCCAGTAATAAAGTTTCCATCCAGGTAAATAAAAATGATGCTGAACATGTTAAAACTGCTCGAAAGTCTATGTATTTAAAGCAGCAGCATTGTTCTGCAGCAACAAGCGATCTTTTTTGAGCAGAAACACGATTTTATAGGAGTCACTGACCTACTTTAGATTTCCGATGGTAGCTGTGGTCATTCATGACTCTCATCTGTCCTGATTAATACTGAAGGACTCCATAGTTTGTGGAAAAGAACTTGCATTAATATGGTTCGGTTAAGTGTCTTTGTACTGAGGTTACACTGACTATAACTCTTACAGGAGGACATTTTGTTATTTTAATACTTTCTTTTTACATTTCATTACAATTATATCATATGCTGGTCCTCATAAATGGAATTAAATTGTAACACGTGCCTGCCAGGATCTTGTGTTGGCAGTTGCATGACAGGCAGAAGTATTTATGGATTTCAGATATTTCCACTTGCTGATGTGTGTTTTCTTTAAGTCTCCAGGCGATATAACAGCTTTTAGCATGAGCACTTAACAGAATTAGATGAGCTACATGCTCTTGGATCTGGTTAAATTACAGTAAAACAACATGAATTTATTTGTGTAGATGCGCCGCAAGAAAAGGATTCCGAGCAAAAAAAGATACGTTTTGTTTTTCAAGCTTACATTTGTGTTTCTAAAACTGTGAAGTTTTACCTATTTAGTTAAAATGTACTTATGAACCATAGCTTGATTCATCCTATTTGTTCACCTGTGTTTGTTTTACTTTACATGTCTATGAACTTTATTATATTGGTATAATGGTTCATTTTTGATTTTGTACAATTCTGTTTCTTCCATCAGTGGATACGTTGGCTGTTTTCCTGTCAGCCAGGAGTAAAGAGATTGAGCTGTGATTAAAAAGCAGATATAAAAAGGGCGACTGTTATACAAAATGTGTTACAGCTCAACTACCACGCCTTCTTTTGTACATTGAAGTTATGAAACCAGAAACAAAACTCAGTGATATAGTTTTTCTCTCCATCTGAGTGACTCTGTGCAGTGATCGATAAAAAAGGTGCAACCACGTTAGATACTGTAATGAATTAAATGCAGATCAAACTAGTAAATTCACTTCTGATGGTGGAAATATGTTTGTTTTCCAGTGATGAAAATTAGGATGAAACACTGCTGATTTTACACAGCTACAGATGTTTCTCTATAGGAGGTAAATAATGTGTTTTACTGGTGTGAAATGTCTTGAGCTGAGGTGTGCTCCCAAATCCAGTTTTTGCCAACAAATTTTCATCATTTAGAAAAAAAAAAACCCAAACTGAATCACTGCTTAAGGTTCGTGATGATGCAGTGCAGGTCAATGCAAACTTCTATAACTCTGTCAAAACTTAAATCATGTATATTTCATGATTATGCTGACTTCTGTGGAACATTTTTATGCTGTTAATAAATAACTCTCTTTTAATCTTTATTTTTATGCCTCATCAACTTTGCTATCTACTAAAAATGTCCCAAACTAACATTAGTTTGAGTGATATTCTCTGATCCATATCTGAAGTCTGCACTCTACCTGACCTCAACCTGGTGGAACATGTTGCGTTCAGGCCTGAGTGTAAAGCTGTGGTTCCTGGTTCAAGGGCTGGGCCTGAGTTGAACTGACTTTTTGTGTGCTGGTTTTCTTCTGAAGATGTTACAACAGTGAGTGAATGGGCTCACTATGTCCATGCTTTACTCTTGATAGCAAATGCATTGTTTCTCACTGGGAAATAGACATAATCAGTTGCTTGTCTTGCAGTCAGTGTGCAGTCCAGGCTGATGGTGGATTTAAGTGGGCTAAAGGTCACAGAGGCGCTCATGAAAGCTGACATTTCCTCTGTAAATCCTTCCTAGTGACATTTTCAACATATAGACAATATAGTGAATTTCCTATCACAATGAGATTTGCACTTTTTTTTACTCTTTAAACATCACTTTGAGTGTTTTCAGTATAACTTAAGGGTGTGGTCAGAAGTGTGTACTGACACACTTGATTGTCTCTGCAGCAGAAACATAATGTGTCTATAAAAACAGGCCACATTGAGTTTCAATTCAGTGTTTTAATGTCTTTTTAGAGGTCACAGTGGATTATTGGCACATTATGTCCTATATGACAGATGTATGGCTTTGTAATGTGGAACAGATGGGTCTTTGAAAGTGAACTATTTTGTCAGAGAAGAGATATGACGGTTGCGGTGCACGTTATGAACAGAGATGAATGTTAAAGCTGGTGTTTTACTGAAGGGAGACATGTGAATGTAAATGTTCTGTAGACAACTGTAAAATATATGTCTATAAAGATCTATAGTGTGATTAATTTGGTGTTGGGATAGATTTTCGACACAAAAAGTCAATTGAGTTAATAAAACTTGTACTCAGGGCCACATTACTCTTTTTAGATTGATTTGCAGCTGGTTTATCAAATATATACACAAAATCCATCCAGGAACTGATTAGTGATGATTAAATTAAGACGTCGCTGTATGCCAATGAATAAATCAGTCGACTCCTTTTCCTTTAATTTCCACATGTTGTCAGTTGCATCAGAACATCCCATGAACCTCAGTGAGTTTAAACACAGAGCAGACGGCCCAGAGAAGCTGGTAGAATAGGACATTCTTGTGATTTAATTATTTTATTGAGTCTGATACCCCCCCGAAGTACACCTGAGCCCACTCACATGGAGCACCAGCTGAGGACTGTTTAGAAAACCAACCAGCTTAGTTTGTGTGAAATAGCACAGTGTTTTCATTTTTACTGCATGAATAAACATTGTAACAGAGAGGACGTTTCTATAATCTGCACACACTGAACCCTCTGTTTTAACTGAGGATGTCAGTACAACTGAGATGTGTTTGTACAGAACTTTTATACCCTGAGAAATAAAAAATATTTGGTATAAGACATGCTGTGATCAGTTGATTTTTAGGCTCAGTGCTCAGTGGTTGGACGGAGAATGTATGTGTGTTTATATTTAACTCCTGGGCAAACGTATCGCTTTACCTCCAGTACAGTAGGATGCCATGAGCTGCTTTTCTGTTCATTTTTCTGATGTATATTTGAACCTATCAGATGATTTTGCAAAACCAAATGTGCAAAACATACATACATCTCATGCAAAACATGTCAAACTCTTCTTAAAAAATGTGTTTTTATGTTAATACAGGCAATCACTTGAACACGCACAATAGTTCTCCCAAACACTAAACAACAAAAGTATAAAAACAAAAGTCAAAAAGCATTTGAGGCTTTTTACTTTTTGTAATAAAGTTAACCACAGGTATGCAAATGTGTAAACTCAACACGCTATCAACATAAATTACGGTAAAATGTTCAATTTTTTTTTCTCAAACTGCTCTAACACTTCCAAAACAACCAAAACACTGCAGAGGAAAACAAAAACATTTATGTTAGAAAAAAGAAAAGAAAAACTTGGGCTGAATGTTGCCCTCTTTGTGGGTCTGGGCACAAGATTTCATCCACATTATGCAATAAAACTGTGTGAGTGTAAAGCTGTGAGTTGTGTTCACAGTTTAGCTTTAAATGTGTTAAGATTTAAAAACCGCAAATCAGAGACAGGGTTTAAAGCATTGTTGTCGGTTTTTACACTTTCAGAAAAAAGTGTAAACTGAATGCATGTGTAAAGATTAATACACACAAAAAGAAGAAGAATGCATTGTTTCTAAAGACTCCATGGTGCACATGCCTGAAAAGAACCATGCTTTTAATCCATAGTTCAGGAGGAGTTTTCTTTTGTCAAACCAAGGGTCAAAGGTAAAGCCCTGGGAGACAAGCTTGTGATATTAAGCTTCATAAATACAGCTGACTTGACATATAATTACGTCACAGTTCTCCACATCTCCATTGTGGATCCATGTGTATTTCTGTGTTTCCACAGCCATAATGAATCTCATCTGAAAACATGCACGTACTACAGGCGCCTGACTGTTTTTGAGGACAACACATGTGTTTTGATGGTCGCTGGGCTCCAAACTGAACATGTCTCTACATGTTGTTGTGGTTAAAATAAGGCTTTGGAAGTGCACAGTGTGATCTGTGATAACCAAGTGCAACAACCATGCTGTGTTCAGCTGATGCACATCAGAGGAAAGGCGATGAGATGGGAGCGATGTTTGAGGGCATGGGGAGCACACACACCAACACACACAAACAAACCGCTCACACACAGATGCACACAGAAAGTTATCCGACTTCAGACTGGATCTTTGTAAGTAGACTTGCTGCTTCCAGGGCTCCTGGTTATGCAACAGCTTTGTTTTGAAGGCTGTCATGTGACATTTGCTTAGTGGCATGTCTGTGTTCAGGGAGGCAGAGTGGGGGAGCATGCTCTGACTTAACTTTGTCTAGGAAACAAACTGCTTTGTACCTGACAAAACAGTGTCAGGACGATAAGGAACCTTTTCTGTATTCATTGTACGCCTGTAACTGATGGTTATGTAGTTACAGCATTTAATGTGATAGGAAATTTAGCCATAATGTTATAAAATGCCACACAGAAGGAAATCTAATCAGACCTATTAATGAACCATGTGAAAACACTTCCCATATTTGAAACTAAACAGATGTTATAGCAGCAAACCATGCCAATGCTGAAAACCTTGACTGCAATGTTTAGCAGCTAAACAAAAGGTTAGTTGTTTTCTGTAGCTGCTGCCGATATCATTATGTGGAATTAGCCTCATTAATCACAGTGATACTGCTTAAAAATAATGAAAAAGTGTTTTCTTTTCAACCGTGGTCGTACTGAAAGAACAGAGAGTTATAGAGACATATAACCTTAGAGAAAATGTGTGAGATAACAAGGTTTTTATATTTAAGTCGCATGCGCATGCACACAAAGAAAAAGCTGCTGGTCCTCAAGGCAATGGTCTGAGGCCCAATTCCAGCTCATTTTATAATTTTATAGCCTCTCTGTCTCTGCTGTGTGTGTTATGTAACGTAAAGGGGCCGGAGTGACATCAGTGTTGACTCTTAACAAGCACAGCTGAAATACAATCTCCACTTTCCTAACAAGTTATAAGCCCAATCGATGTGTGTGTGGACAGCTGCTCTGACTGTGTGTGTCTGAAAAACAGACACTTTAGAGAAAGTGAAGAAAAGAGCGTTGGAGGGAACGACAGATGGAGAGGAAGACAGAAGGAAACACTGACCGATAAATAATTGTATAGAAGCGACAGAATGACAGAGAAACAAAACCACCAATGAGTCACAGCATGTGAAGAAAGGTGAACATTTGTTATTTGTCATGTTGTTTATGCTTTTAAACCACCTCTCATTGGAAAAAAAACAAAAAAAAAACGTTTTTTCTCTCTTCTCTGACCTACATTTATTTAACAATAACGTATGAATTGTCACCATTCACTTATAGCTAATGTCAGTGTGGGTTTGAGCAGCATCAGCGCTGCTCACTGAAATCACCCGAAATCACACTCCGAAATACATGTTTTTTTATGGGTGGAAAAAAACCACTCAATTTTACTTGATTTATTTAAGATAACTAAAACAAAAAGTACTAAAAAGTATTTAAAAAAAAAAAAAAAAAAAAACACTAACAAGGTGTATTATACATTGTGATGCATGTCAGTTTTTTGGCTGAACAGAATTTATTGTACTTTGGAAAAATAAAGATGTATCCATGGGGGGGTTATGAAAATAAATTAGATATGATTCATACTTGATCTATCAACAGGTAACATCATGACCCAGGACCATTTGTTTGTTGATTCGATTGCCTGTCAGCAGTGTTACTCCAACTTTAGTCCACAGATTTTGTTGAGGCTTGGTTGAACACTATGGCATGAACCAAACATGACGCCATTACATCTTTTAACAGATGCATATGTCAGGGTGGAAGCTGGAATTTTCTAGTGCTTTACCTCCAGGAAAGCTTCACATGTTAAGATGCGCTGTTGAAAAGTAAAAAAAAAAGAAGAAAGAAACAAAGAAACAGAGAAACAAAGATGGCTTTACAGATTTGGTCTGAAATTTAGGGGGTTCATCCTTCATTCATGTCAAGACTCATGAAAATCAGTGCACACACACACACACACACACACACACACACAGAGATACACAAATTTGCTTTCAGGTGAGAATGGAATCCCCCCCCCCCCTTCCCTCCAACATTTTTCGGGAGGGGGCAGGAGGCTCATAATTCTGCTTACATATGTATTATTATTATTATTATTATTCCACTGCCTGGTCAAAAAAGAAAATTAATATGTTTCTTTTTAAAAAAAAAAAAAAATTATTATTATTCAATTGAAATCTCCGACTTTCTGTCCATTCATCTTCAGATATGTTTATTTGTCCTTCCTTTTCCTATGATGCTTTAACATTTAGAGTTGAATGGAACTTGAGATTCAACAAACCCTTATACAATGATGAAATAATTATCTTGTTAGTGTTTCCATCCAGTGCTTTTTAAATACTTCTACACCTGTCTTATTTATTTTTTATTTTAGTGTCCACATAATGTCATGGTTGCACGTATCGATAACTATTCCTTTTTAAGTTTCTCAAAACTAATTAGAGTTCTGTCTTTAATTATCTTACATAGAGCTGTCATTCCTGTTAAGATCCAAACATAATTTGTGAATCTAATTTGTATGGTGCAAAATCTGTATCATAGCCATACCCCATAGCCATATCTTTATCCAATTTATGTTTTTAATAAGATTTATCCAATGTTGAGAGTACATTTTACCCATGGGTTATTAGCATTGTCTATGTAATTTTGGATGTTTTCATCTGCTCAGATGGCTTGTATCAGGCAGGAGAATGTTTTTTTCTTCATTGAGCATTGTATGATGGAGCACACCAACATATCACTGCCTTCATGTGAGCAGCAAAATAATAAAAATAATGTGGTAAGGGGGGGGGGGGGGGGGGGGGGGGGGGGGGGGGGGGGGGGGGGGGG
>JAPSES010010041.1:0-14164 GCA_029822895.1 Maxillicosta whitleyi
AACCTGGATCGGAACATCCCTAATGGGTATCATCAGATTCTTTGTGTTGACATGTCTTAAATATAATGTTGTGACACCATCCTCACCACAAACCATGTGAGCTTTTGAGCCGACATGTGGAAAATGGTCTCCGTGTGATTCTGGTTTATGAGCCTAGTTAGACATGGGCGTTAAACTGACTGTCCACACAACTGTCAGTTTGGAAAGCGTGTTTGTTTTCTTTTAACACACTTTTATTGGTCTAAATTAATTATTCCTACTGCAGTTTTAGATTTGCCTGTATAATTTAATTATCTTGTGGGGCAGGTCGTTCCAACTGTCTGGTCCAACAGATTTGAACATCTGTGTTCTTGCACCTCCTGTATACACACTGCCCTGATCACCGTTTTCCCACTGCTGGTTCAGTTTAAGATGCATTGTTTTAATTGTATTATAATTTTATATTATAATTCTATTAACATATAAACACAGCAGCTTACTGAGCTCTGTGTGAACATTTTAATTTCTAAAGTGTTGTGCAGTGGAAGAACTGTGATCAGACGATAATGAAAAGACAGAGAGACAGTTGCACCCACCAGTGCAAGATTATGACGAACGTCTAGATTAGAGCCCACCAAAGGGTCTAATCCAGTCCTTCAGTGCAAAAATTACACTGAAGGTATTTAACAGTCAAGGCTGTCAAACTTGTTTTAGATCAGATTCCACATACAGACCAATATCAATCTTAAGTAAAATAATAGCGTCATAATCTATGAATAATGTCAACATTTTTCTTTGTTTAATGTGAAGAAAATATGATGTTAGGCCTATAAATAATGGCAATTTGAAAATTTTCTCTATTAGTGCAAAAAAATATTAGCCTACATTTTGAAAAATTTTACATTAAGAAACATTCTTTTAACAATAAAATTGCAATTTTAACAATGTTCTAAATGTTTTGTGCCTTTGTGTGATTTGGAATGCACATGTATAGGCCTAAATGACAAATTGAGGCAGAGAATTATTAAAATTGCACTTAATTTTCATTATAAATAAAAAAAAATCTCTCTGGTTATTCACATCTTTTTTTTTGGTTGGATTTTTTGTAAATGTAATTAAGTATTTTCATTATTTAATACTGTTTTTTTTTTTTCTTAAATCTGATTTAAGAATATATATAGAAAGATTTCCATCAGAAATGTAGGTCAGATTTATGCTCTATCAAACAGATCCAGAAGGTGAACCCTGAACAAATATATAATTGAAATATGGATACGCACATATTACATATGATTATCCTCATCACATAATTACCAGAAGTCATATTTTTGTCCAAATTGTGATATCTGTGTGACTTTACTTTCCTGACACTGCTGATTTATTTCATATAGATACCATAATTTGGCCAGAAATGTGTCTTATTGACATAATTATGCTATGAAGCTAATGATATACATATACACATAGTAGTCAAATATCTTATTCATGTTTTTTCTTTGCCAACAAGTTCTTGTTTTGATAACGGGCAGTAAAATTTAAATAAAATACCAACTAAACTAAAGAATGAACTGAGGTTTGACTTTACTCCCAATCAGCCTGTCTCTCTCAGTTTGTGTTTTCTTTTTGTAAGGAATGTGCTCACCTTCTTTTATTCACTAACGCCTCCTGTTTTTGCTCCCCAGTCACTGGAAAGCACTCGGAATATGCTTCGGATGGCAGAGGAGGTGAGACTTTGCTGACAACATACTGTTCTCACTAACTCAAAGCCCTGTTAGACCAGAGTGTGTTCATGTTGGTGTGTTTATGGTCCCTTCATGGATTCGATTCTGGAAAAATTCAGCTCAGGCAACGCTATCTTACATGCAATATGACATTTTTAATTTATATTGTATCACTTTGTAAATTCTGTCTAAGCCAAAAAATTCATTCTTAAATGCATCCAACATACTGTTGCCTTTTTATACACAGAAAACATCTGTAATTTTCTTGATTCTGAATTTGTGTTTTTTGTTTTTCAGAGCAAACAGATGGGTGTCAACACTATGGTCATGTTGGACGAGCAAGGAGGTAGATACACAACATGACCACTGCTAGTTCTGATGCCTTTTGTGATTTTCCTCATCTTTTTTCTAAGCTGTTAAATCTATATTATTGTTTTTTTTTTTCATCTTCATTGTTTCTGCTTTCTCCAATCAGAATACACTAAAAGCTTTTGAACCCCCCACGGTCATTATTGAAAACATATTTACATAGCACATATTGCATATAATTAACATTATATGATTGTGATCCCATTCACAGAAAGGTTGGGACATTTTCTAAAATACAATAAAACTAAAATCAGTCTTGTGTTAATGGTTTTGAAACCATTAACACAATTACTTAACAGATAAAATACTAGTCAAACATTGTCAGTCAGGTGTGTTTTGTACATATAAACAGACGTACTCAAACATTAGAACAGAGACATGTTTATTGCTGTTACATCTTCTTGCCTTTCATTACACTCATGAATGTCAGGTGTTTATAAATATATTATATTAGGGATTTTGTCTATTTTGTCTATCCCAGTTCTCAGACACTATTCACCCCAAAAAAAAAATTAAATGGGGATACAACAATACCACTTTTTTCCACAAGTACTTTCATATGAGTACTTGCTGATACTGAGTACCGATACCAGTACTGAATGATACCGTTACAGTTCTTAGTTCCTTTTAAAAATGTGTTTTATTGTCATTAGTCTGACTGGAACAAAGTACTGCTACTTACATTTAATGTATTGGAATGAGTGTTTATCAATTAATCCACCACTCTTAATTAACCTCAACAAATACCACAAAGACAAGTAAAGTTTTTTGAGAAGAAGTCAGTAATGATAAACATGTAGACGACAGAGGGAACACTTATGTGAACACTAATATTGCAGTATTTCCACTAGTAAGGTTTAAAAGGAGGTAGATAAAAGACAAATGAGCCTTAAGTTTCATTTTCACTTCTACAGGTGGGGGTCTCTACTGCCTTTTACTCCCACAGTATTATAAGTAGGACATAAACCGGCCCAGCCCTGGGTAGTTGGCATCAATACGTCATTAGTTTTTCTCTAACTCACACAGTTGCTCTTTGAACAGATCCTCTAGTTCCACGGTTCTGCTGGTATTCTCCATCCCAGTACGCACCCACCAGCGTCTGGAAAATGGACAGAACACGCTCCATCGCTCCATCCATATCCGTCTGTGTCTTTAACATTACTTGCAGTCAGCGTTACTTTTGTCACCATCATTTATTTTGAAATGACATTACTCCTCAATACCTGCTGCATTTAACTGCAAATGTCACACTGCCGTAAGTGGTATCGGTGCCGTTGGATCAGAGTATTTTACAAGTATGAGTACAAGTACTCACGCTCAATATCTGACCCAGTGGCTTTGTATTGGCCGGTCAAGTTCTCCCACACGATACTCATCTGTCCATGCCTTGCTTTGTGCACTGGGGCGCAGTCACGCTGGAACAATAGAGCACCTTTCCCAAACTGTTCCCTCAAAGTTGGAAACATGGAATCATTCAAAATGCCACAGTGAGATGAATTAAGATTCCCCTCAGCTGAACTGAGGGGCCTAGGCATCATCCAGTGACATTTCAGTAAATATTCTTAATTTAGTGAGCTCTGTATAATGACTGATTGTCCTGTCAGTGTTCATTAAGACTGACTTCATGGGGGGGCGCTGGATTTTATATGCCTGATGTAATGAAACAATTCAGTGATTAAGAAGGGTGGCCCAATACTTTTGTCCACATAGTGTTATTCATCTCACACATTAAACCCAACATCTGATTTTTTTTTTTTTTTTTCTGATCACAAGGTGAAATGTGGACTCATCTGACCACAGGACATGTCCACTCTCTTTTTACACGCTGAGATTTCCCCAGACTCATGCATCTCTACAGTGTGATGCCATGTGGACGCTCAAAGACTGTCATTTTTGTAGTAGATTTGTCGTGTGATGAAGGACGACCTTACTTTCAAAGACTAAGCCTGTGTCTTATTCCCAGTCCCCACCTTTACCTTTTTGTGTCCCAGCTTTTTTCCATAATGCTGCAGGCATTCAAATGTACAAAGCACAATTATGTTGCTTGGTGAAAACATGGACCTTTTCTTTCTTTCATTTTTTTTTTTAATAGAAATGCCTCATCTTTTCTTGAAATGGCTTTGTAGAAGCTTGTTGTCACGGTAATATTAGTGTCATACTGTTTGCATTCAGGGGAGAGACTCCCTGTTTATCTAATTGGAGACTTTTTGTTGAGTAGCACACGGTTCTTCTCACAGATATCAAAATACAAGATGATTAAAGCAGCATTTTGATACTAATGCACTTTCAACAAGCATCAATCTTAATGTGATAACGACAATAACTCTGCTCTGCTGTTGGGGGTGGGGGGTGGGGTGGGGGTGGTGGTGCTGAAATGAGGAAAAACAACATCAGTGTGTGAGTGTGTTTGTGTTGTTCATGAATACAGTATGCAGCCACAGTTATGTAATGAGTACTATCTGGTATTGTATTGAATACAAATTTCTATGGAGACCGCATCCCTAAATATTCATGCACTTTTATCTGTGTTTGTTCTCGGGTTTCTTTTTGTCTGGTTGTGTTTGTTTGCAACTTTATGCAAAAGTTTGACCAAGATACTGTATGTGTCTATAAATGTGCCTGTGTAATTATACGTTACACTATCTGCGGTTTGTTCTTTTTTTGTCATCTGTATCCCTTCCTTTGCTGATGCAGTGACCCAGTTATTGACCCACTTTTAAGAGTCCTCACAGGGATCATTAAAGTTTAATTACATTTCTTTCTAAAAATGGATAAATAAAGGTGATAAACAAAATGAAATGAATGTTGTGATCGAGCTCCCAGCTTCAGAGCTGTACGTAGGTGCAGAAAACCCTGAAACCCGTGTGTGTGTGTGTGTGTTTCAGAACAGCTGAGGCATGTGGAGGAGGGCATGGACCAGATCAACCAGGACATGAGACAGGCTGAGAAGAACCTGACTGACCTCTCCAAATGCTGCGGCCTCTGTGTGTGCCCCTGTGACAGGTACAGCACACACTCCTAATCTCTGTTGTGACGCTTTTCAGATGCTGCAGCTTCTCACTGACAGCTGAGTGACTGTTCAACCAGGTCTCATTCCACTATTTTGTGCTGGAACGATATTCATTACAGTATAATTTTACATCACCATAAATATCATCATAGGTCACATTAGATTGTTATTACGTCACAAGGGTTTAATTTGCATAAATTGTCTGAAGCTCTCATTGTGGATCAAAGTAAAGAAAATGACCAAAATAATGAGTAAATCTAATGTTTGTTTTGTCCTACACATCAATATTCGATTGTCGGCTGCATAATTTACATCCTGTGTCCTTTGTGTTATTTTCCTCATGCTGCTTTTATTTGCTTTTCATCTTGATGTATCTTTCACAAACATGATAATAATATAAAACCCCAAATAACATTCGAGTTCCTTCATTCTGGAGTAAAAATGATCCTTTTTAGAAATAATGATTTGACATTTATCATTCTAATTTTCTCATATTTCCCAGCTCTAATTTGAAAAGACTTTCATTATTCATGGACCTTGAGGCTGTTTTTATTCAACAGACTCAAACTGATCTTCACAACAAAAGCAGTCGTACTACACGGCAAACATACAGGAAAGCTGTACCAAACAATGGTGAACGTCTTGTTTTGTGGTTTTACAGAATGTGTTTTCCTAAATGCGGATGCCTCGTTCTCTTATAAATATCGTCTCACATGGAGATGCTTTAAAGTGCAGCTCTGTGCGTGTGTATGCGTGTGCTTGGAGTCGGTAATGCCTCATCTTTATTTGTATGAGGAGAAAATGGGCATTTTATGGTCAAATGAATGGGATTTTCCTCCCAGACTGTTAACATGACAGGTGCAGTACACTCTGCTGAGCATGCTTAAAACTCCATGAAGTCCTTGAAAGCGTATCAAGTGTGCATCTCCAGTTTGTGTGCAAAGATTATATCGGGTTCTTAACATTGAAAAAAATCTCTCCAAAATGCTTTCACATTGGAGAAGAGGATTCTTTGATGATTACGAAAAGATAAGGTATGGAACCTTTTAGACTTCATTGATTTAATAAGCATTTTGTAGTATGACAAGTATTTTTTTTTTTTTCATTTTATAACCCTTCTGTGGATGCTCCTACTCACTACTCCGTATGATGCTCTTGTAACTTTTTTCTTCACAGATCCCCTGGAATTGCTAGATTCCTTCTTACGTCATGTTTTTCTTTCAGGGTCACGTCCATTGAGAACGACTCGCGATACAAGAAAACTTGGGGCATCGGAGGACCAGAGGAAGATGGCGGTGATGGCTCGGTTGTCTCCAGGCAACCGTCAGGCATTCGCAACGGCCAGGCTGCCCAATTGAATGCCTCGGCGCCGTCAGGCCCCTACGTCAAGAGGTCAGGCTCTGCTCGCTTCACTACATCCATAAGCTTTTCTCTTATTTATACATTAAATGTGAAGATTTTTTTTTTCTCTTTGCACAAACGATCATGTGTTGCTTTCTGTTCCATTCGTCTGTACACAGCTGGGTCAAAGGGCCTTATTTATTTATTTTTTTACTCTGCACCTTATGTGTAGAATCAGCTGCAGAAAGGCTGAATTCATTTCTTTGAGCACTTTTGAGTTTAAACTGAGAGTTCTTGAGGCCGATTTCATAACTTGCACTTATTTTTGTGCTTGAAAATGTAATTTTTTCTTTAACTCAGTCTTGTAACTGTGTGGTGTATTTGCTGCTGCCTATTGTTGAATGGATCGTCGGAATGATTGTCACTCAGCCTCCGTTTCATAGGGTCCTCATCTCTGATAGCTCGACTGGGGTCTTACCCTCTATTTCTACACCATAGAGATATTACGTAGCCGAGTAGGGTTCGGAAGTACTTCAGCCCGACCTCTTAACTGCCTGTCTTTTCAACTTCTATCCCACTAACTCTAGTGTTAAAACTGGCCAGAGAAACCCCTACTCAGAACAGTAGTAACACTAGCCCAGTTGGCTATGACAGCTACTTCTTGTGGAATTCTTGCACATGATAAATGATTAGGTAATTATTTAAGAGCCAGTAAAGGAAGGCTCTAGGGATAGAAATATATGATAGGTGGACTATGACTAAGATACCTTCAGAACTTAGATTTTATGCACATATATAGACCTAGAGTTTTACATTCACAAACATTATGTACCCCGTGGAGAAAAGGTGAACTTTACTTCTTATAAATTTATTGTAGGTGATTTAGCAAAGCAAATCATGTCCGATAAACAGTAATCAATCATTAGTAAAAATCACAAGACTAAACTTCTAAATAAATGAATAAATGAATCAAAACTCTTGATTATTAAACCTATCTGTTCTTCACATTCCTTACTTCCTCTATAACCTCAATGTTGTCCTATGACCCACAGTTCAGTCTGCAAGTCCTTTCAAAAGTGTCCCAATTGTTGCCTTGCTTGGTGTCGTCAAGGGGAAAATAAGAAAAAATTGTATGTCCAAATTGAAGAGCCAAAAATGGGAAAAATAAGAAGAACAAGATTCATTCAATTTGGGAAGACATCACAGCTGTTAAATTAGTCCTTAATACTGAGATGGAAAAGAAATAAAATGGGATAAAAGTTCCTCTTCTTTACCCTTTCACTTTAAAATCAAAGAAAAGTCCAACAAATCCTGGAAAATAGCCATTCGCTGGAAAATGTGCCTCCGAAGATGTAAAAGTCCTCTTAAAAGACGAAATCACGCTTTTAAGTCTTTCAACCAAAGCCATTAGAGCCGTAGGTCTCTGCTCAGATTTCTTATCTATTCACAGTTCCTTTTTTTTCTAATAACCTCCAACATTATTTGAGAAGTAGAATCTACAGCTCCTAGTCAATCAGCCGCACTGTCTTCAGGCCTTGAAAGAATTCAGCATCGGAGAGTAGATTTTCACTGCATCTAAGATTCAGGGCTCGATCTTGGTTCTGATCTATTTAAATGCAGGCAAAAGGCCTCCAGTCACGTTTGACTTCTCCTTTTTGTGAATTATCAGGCTGTGTACATGTTACTTTATTTTCTCCTTCTACATCTCTGTTATCTTTAGTAAATCCACATTCTTCTAAATACTCTTTTACTTCATCATTTATTTTCATTGAACACAATCACAAGTCTAGTATAGTCTTAATAAATCAACTCCTTAATCACTCTGTCAGTACTTTGTTGCATTTAATCATTGTTTTTAATCTGGATAAGGCATTTTTTTCTTGTCGCTTAGGCTGATCTGAGGGGCCTTGACCTCGACCTAACTTGACACTATCTTGGTCAGGTCTTGTAAAAAAGGTTCCTAAACTCAATGGGATTTTTCCTGGTTAAATAAAGGTTTAATAAAAACAATAATGAATTAGTGGTTTGATATAATCTAATATAATGCATATAATCGAGTGTGTGATCTAATTCGACACAGGATAACTAATGATGCACGCGAAGATGAGATGGAGGAGAATCTGGAGGCGGTGGGAAGCATCATCGGAAACCTGAAGACCATGGCTGTGGACATGGGCAATGAAATAGACAAACAGAACAAACAAATCGACCGCATCACAGAGAAGGTATGGGTCAAAGGCTCACAGAAGTCAATGTATCCTTGTACTTGTGAAAGTCTTCCACTGTATCTTTCCAAAGCAGCTGTGTTAGAGGCACTGGCAGATGGTTCATAGAGGTGTGTAAAAAAAAAAAAAAAAATCTGTTATTCTACAAAAAACAACGCTGAGGTAAAGACAAATGTGAGAACACCGTGGATACTCATGGGTCTGGAGTTGGCCGACCATGGAGTTGTAGGACCTAAGGGTTGGATCCCGTGTGCTGGTGGACTATAAATATTCAACCAGAAGAATTACAAGCCACACAAAGACTTAGAGTTGTCCCCACAGCACCTCGTGGACCAGAAGTCTCTAAAGATCTTAATGACTAAATGTTTGCCCTTTACAAAAACAGCCAAGGATATGAGAAGATCAGTACATCTTTGAAACTAAGCTGAGCCCTGGCCAAGGGCATTGGGTCTGCGTCACAGCTGTACTTATACGTACTGGGATTGTTCTGAATATTAATGATTTGAATTACATGTGATATTTTATTTCTTTTTTAACTTTGGTTTTTAGATCAAAAGACCGTTTTTGCTGCTTTTAACATCATTCCTGGTTGTGGAACTCTGGCTCATTTACAGATTGAATGTTTGCGTAGGTTCATGAACAGTGTTACCTCAAGAATCTGATCCAAACAACAGACCCAGGACATAAGTGCATCTGCTGTGTGCATGTACCTCAGTGCATGTGAGCTGCATCAGTTCAGTCTGAATATTTAACTGAAGCAAATCAGTCACTGAAGCACACTGGAAACAACGGGTCCTGGTCTGAAACAAAGGGCAGTTTGTGTTGTTCTGATGGGCATGTATGACATAACCTGAGGAACGCCACACAGAACATGTGTTGTGCCCACTGTCACACGAGGTTGTGGCTCATCGGGCTTTGTGGCTGAATGATGCTGCGTCATCTGAACTCCAGTCTTTATGGAGGAACATCAGCAATCCCACATGACATAGGAGTGGAAGAACATCCCAGCAGAGGACTGTGTCTATGAACGTCTGCTCTTTAATGACCCTCGAGTCAGTGCCACTAATGCAGCTGCAAAGTTTCAGTCAAAATATTTAACAAGTGAAATCTCACTTTTGTGAATGGTAAAAAATTAGTACAGTTGTAATATTTCTTTTCTATTTAAGCCTCAAACATTTATACACTGCCTGAACAAAAAAACCCCACACAATACTTGATGAGACAATGTTATCTGTGATTACAGGATATAATTTATGCCACACAGTGTTTGGGTAGTGTCACAGTAAATGTCACATGTATTTTCCATCCAGATTTGCATGAACTTTTGTCTACATCTTGTATTGATGATGGAGTCAAACCACTGTGGAAAGTCTTTCCAAAGATCCTTAGTGGGTTCAGACCTGAACTCTGAAATGACGTTCATGCTCCCTGAACTACTCCAGTATCCTTTTTTTTGTGATCAACATTTTATTGATTATCAACAGGGGGAAGGGAGGGGGTGGGGTTACAGACATTGTATTACAGATCTCTAAACAGGAAAAGTGAAAGTAAACAAACAGCAGCAAAAAAATAAATAAAATAATAATAATAAAGAGTGACATAAGCTATTGTCTAATCAAAGAAATTCTATTAGAAGAGATTACTCCTCCAGTATCCTGATGAGCCTGATGAACCTCAACACAGTCCAACCTTTATATTTATCAAACTGATGGTTATCAAATAAAATCTAATTTTATTTATACAGCGCCAAATCATAACAGAAGTTTTTACATATGGAGCTGGTAGAAACCAGACTCTGAGGCCAAAAGGTGAGGTTATTGAAGAAATGACTGCAGCAGGTTAAAGGGTACCTGTAATGAATTGTCATCGCTAGCTATTTCAAAAGATGACGTATAATACTAGTGCTTCTGTCTGGTAACTGTGATGGACTGGTCACTGACCCCATGCAGCAGACACCAGTCTATGACACATTATCAGACAGTGCCGGGTCACGTTTCTAGGACGACGGTGGAGTGCAAAGCTTACGGCTGCACAAACAATAAGTGCGAACACATGCTTTCCACTCAATTTTGCTCAACGACTGCTGCTTCTGTACTCGTACTCAATCACCCAGGAACAAAAAGGATATATCACTCACAGCTGACTATGGGTGCTCCTCATAGGTTCTGCCCCCGCCTGTAATTCACATGATAAAAATTTCCAATGTGGGGTAATTATAGTGATTAAAAAAGAAAATAATGATAATAATTATTTTTTTGTTACTGAATTTGCACCCCTCTTGCTTATAAGTAAAGCCCAGATGACAGGAACAGGTTCACTTTAAAGGTTGAAGAACTTGTTGCACTTGAAACGTATTAATGTTTTTTTTTACCAGGCAGTGTACATTATCTGTTCTTTAAATATGTTAAGTGTGTTTCCAGGCAATAGTTGACAATGGAAAGAGTAAAAGGACGAATGTCGCCTTAAACATTCCATTCCATCACATTTCTTTTCTCTCTTTCAGGCGGAAATGAACAAAAATCGCATTGACGAAGCAAACCAGAGAGCCAACAAGCTCATCAACTAGACAAGGAACTCTGCTTTTGCCAGTTTTATCAACCTTAAGCCTCTGCCGTCACACACACACATACACACACACACACAAACACTGCCATACCGCACACACACATGCTCTTTGAATCTCAGTCAGGAAGAATGTTTTATTGCCAGCAGTGTCCTTGCCTTTACTGCACTAAGATGTAAATAACATAGTTGAGCCTTTACGTTTCCTGAATCGGACCCTCCTGTCAACACCAAACAGAGCCTCCCACATCTTTTTAGCCTCAGTGCTGGACTCTGAGAGGCAGCGTCAGAACACACACCAAAGAGGAAGTGTTCTCCCACCACTGCTGTTCCATACCAAACACACACACACACACACACACCACGTCACGTCTGTTGTATCTTCTCTTGACATGAACAGAAAGGGAGGAAGCTGCTTTTCTTTCCATCTCTCTCTGTTCATTTTGACCTAATGTTTTATTTCAGAATCTCTGAACTGTCCACATTCGTCTGGATCCTGATCCGTACCCATTAACTGTGTTTAGGTGTAAGCAGCACAGCAGTAACATTCTGATAGGTCACTGTCCTGTGGTTGTGTGGTCTGTGAAACTGCTGCACGGCGTCCAATCAGAAAACACTGAGTCTGGCGTGAACCCAGTCTATCTCAATGACTCTCCGCATCGGTTCTGTGTGTAATTATCTTGTATTATTTAGATTATATGCTTATTTAATTATTACTATTAAGCAGGAATGACATGTGAATGGTTAGTTCAACACTTCATTCACGTCATTTTTATTTTATTTTTTTTTTTTTGCTATTTCAGATGAAGCTATTTTCAAAAATTAATAAATATATAAAATGTTGTGCTTTGGAATAAATTGTGGTTAATGTTTTCATGCTGGAATTCAAAGCACCTAACCCTGAACGATGGCAGTTTAATATTATTTAGTCATTTTCTGACTGACGGGAAGTCAAGGTTATTGTAATTATTTTCAAGAAAATTGTAAGGTGTTTAAAAAAAAAAAAAACAAACACTTATAGCAATCACTTGTCCTTCAGATGTGAAGGAGGGTCAGTAACGGTGTGGAGGGGGGGCCGTCATAACCTCCCTCGCAGCTTTTTGTTATCGTAACACTGAACACAGGAAACCTAACAGTTGTAATTAACCGGGATTATTTCCTTTTAAGTTCAGTCACCTGTGAATCCACTGCTGGACGTTGTATTTAGTGTTTCCACTTTGGACTGCAGTGTTGATCTAAATACTGAAACATACTGTAGCTGTCCACTCTGCTCATTGAACTGAACTTGAATTTTTAACCCCAGGAGGAAATGACAGCGTACTTGCAGGACTCCTCCACGAGGCAGACGAGGGATGAAATAGGCGTTTTCTCAACTTTCTAATCGCTCTGTAAAAAACACCGATGCAGAAACGCTCGGTTGTCTCGCAGTCATTCTCTTATCGTTTCTTCACATCATTAAATCTTCGTTCACACAATCACACAGGTCGCTCATTATTAACTTTGGTATTTATCATGATGGTGTGAACGGCACAAATCGCATGGAATCTGATTTTTAACAGCGTACATTTATGCTTCTGATCTTTAACGAGACCTCACGCCGAACAGAATTTACTTGTGTGTATTTTTCACCCTTTTATTCAAGCCGAACGAAGAACACCCCTGAATGCATCGCAACATAAATATCAACCATGAAAAATGTCTTATCCAGCTGCTGATAATCAGACAAGCCTGATGTTGGCTGATGTGTCAGATACTAAAAAACGAGTTCAACCGTAAACCTATACAGCTGTAAAACAGATGTGCTGTATAATAGTAGTACAGTGTCCACTTCATAGTGCTTGCCTTTCATTTGGAATGAACAAATGTTACTAAACAATAGTTTGTTTTTTCATGTTTGAAACCATGTGAACTTGTGCATATGGCTCAGTCCATGACCAGATCACACAGGAGTCACGCCCTCAAACGCCCTTAATAAAGTCTGGCTCGGGCAGTGTGAACATAGTCTGTCTGGTCTAAAATGAAAACGACCTTGAATGCGTCCGATACCTTGTGTTTGCAGGAGTCCTGTCAGTACCTCAAAGACGCCCGTGGTTGTGTTGTAACAGCCGTTGTATCCAAACGGCTCCTCTCACATCTGTTCTGTAGTCGGTTTTCATAGCAGTAAAATGATAATATCTGATGATGGAAAGCATAATTTGTTGTGTTGGAGCTGTAGCCAAGCTGAGAAAATTATCGCTGGCAGCAAGATGCAGAAAAAACAAACCTACGTGTCCATGTAAATGAGCTTTGTTTAGGGTGTAAGTGTAGATGTAGAAGTCCTGACGGGCTCCGCTGGGCCTCGCTCTGGAAAATTGGCTAATGATAAAGTGATGCATTATGATGAAGAAATCTTCTGTATTGGTTTTGAAGAAAAATGCTAATTTGCGGGGCTGCAGGCACACACCTATTGGGGTTGTAAGGCCTGTTTGAGGAGCCGTTGTTCAGGCCTTGGTTGAGCTCTAAGTGATGTCTTTAGCCTGTTACGCGTCAGCTGAGGTTTAATTAGTGAAGCCTGGGGCGGCCTCGGCGTCTCCAGGCTGTTTATTCATTGTTCTCACCAACAGCTCACTGGAAATGTAAATACAAGTTTCATCTCATTTGAATGTGTTCATATGCAGCTGGCCTTATCTGAAATGAGCTGTGGTTAACAGACGAATATTCAACACAGAACACACACACCTTTGGTTTTACACCTGCCTCTGTTCAATTGTTTATACTCAATAAATCTATTGTGGAATTCATCGTGTTTGTATTTTTTTTTTTATCTCTGCCAAGGAGGTTATGTTTTCACCCGTTTGTTTGTTTGTTTGTTAGCAGGATTACACAAAAACTACTGACCTTATTTCCATCAAATTTGGTGGAGGGGTAGAGTGTGGGGCTGGGAAGAACCCATTAACTTTTGGGGGTGATCCGGAAGA
>JAPSES010010061.1:0-13124 GCA_029822895.1 Maxillicosta whitleyi
TGCCAAATTTGGGTCATTTTATAATTTCTTTAGTTCACTGATTATTTTATGTATTTTATTTATCTTTTTGTTAATTATTGTCAAGCTGTACTTCAATGTTTTACATTTTCTTAATTATTTAGTTAATTTCTGTCCTTTCGTCCATTTTGGCTCAATGTCTTAATTGTTTGGCTGAATTTGATAAATTTTTAGTTAAATTCTGTTCTTTTATTTTTTTTATCCGTTTCTTGGATTTCTTGTTCATTTTCTTTAATTATTTTGGGGATTTTTTCTTTTTCTTTTTTTTTTTTTTTGGTTCACATTCTTCCATTTTTTATTTTAAAATGTTTTGTTCATTTTATCAATCACTTTGCCCATTTTTAAATTATTTTGTTCAGTTTATTCATTTTTTTATCATTTCTTAATCTCTTAGTTCTATCTATTAGTGTTCTTATTTCATCTTTTTCCATTTTTTTAATATTTTGCTCATGTTTTAAATAATTTTGACCATTTTTGTGAATCTTGTTCATTTTCTTGAATATTTTGGGGGGGGGTTTGTCCATTTTTGATTCACATTCTTCTATTTTCTGGTTTTTTTTAAGGTTTTGTTCATTGTATCAATCACTTCACCCATTTTTTGATTATTTTATTCAGTTTATTCATTTTTTTATCACTTCTTAATCTCTTGATTGTTTTTCTTATTTCATCTTTTTCCATTTTTTGATATTTTATTTATCTCTTGTTTATTTTCTTGAATATTTAGCTCATTTCCTGGATTATTTTTTGTTCATTTAGTTGAATATTCTTCTTTTTTTCCATATTTGTGTTTTTTCTCTAGATTCTTTTTTATTTTTATGGGATGTGTTTGATATGATCTCAGTGTGATGGACTGTACGTTCATAAATGTTTACTTGTTCTTTTTTTCTGGTTTAAAGGTGACGTTCTCCCAGTTTATGCTTTTTCAGATCCGTTTGTTTACGTCTGATAATGTGTGGTCGATGTGAGGACGAAGGCGTTTATGGAGGCATTTGACATTCACATCAGTTTCAGCTCAAACACAAATATAAACACCATCATTATCTGGATTCAATGAAATAAAAACAGTCGTCTTATCGTCTCTGCAGGGCGAAGGATCTGTTCTACGACACAGTCAATAATATTGATAATGATCTAAACCAAAACATACGGCTTCATTTAAGGTGAATTATCCATTAGTTTGATTTTACATCATGCACATATTCACAAACTACATTAAAATGTAAAAAAAAAACTATGTAAAATTTCCCTAATATCCAATGATTTCATAAGTTTATTATGATGAAATTATTCTGTTTATTTCTCTTATGCATAAACAAATAAATTATTGATTATTGATTCCATTCTTTTGTTAGTTTTTGTTAATTTTGTTGATTATTTTGCCAATTTAACAAATCATTTTTTTCATTTTCATTAATTTGCAGACTTTTATATTAATTGTTGAACCTTTCATAGATTTTTTTGCACATAATTACTAATTTTGTTCATTATTTTGTAATTTTTTTGTTAATTTCTTTCATTATTTCGCCAAATATTTTTAATTTTGCTTGTTATTTGTTCATTTCATATCTCAGATTATTTTGTTCATTATTTTATTGATTTATGTTTATTTTGTTCATTATTTATGTTAATTTAAGGAGTTATTTCATTCAGTCTTATTACTCTGATTACGATTTTTTATGATTATTTTGCTTGTTTTTGTAGATGTTTTAAATTAATTTTTGTTCATTATTGAAATATTATTGCTTATAATTGTTTATTTTCTTCATTTCATTGATTATTTTGTTCATAAATGTTTATTTTATTCATAATTTTAATCATTTTGGTTATGGTTTCTATTATTTTTGCTCATTTTTTAAAAAAATTTTACTGTTTATTTTTCCATTTTTGTTGATTATTTCACTCATTTGTGCTCATTTCTTTGTTGTTGTTGTTTTTTCATATGCCTGTGTTAATTAGTTTTATTCCAGACAGAGTTGAAAGCTGCCTCTGAAGCTGTTGTGGTTCTGGTTCTGGTTCTACATTAACGCTTCGGTTCTTCTTCTTCTGTTTCCTGTTTAACGTTGTTGCTGTGGGAGGTTCATGACTCATCATTCATCAAATCTGCATTTGTTTCATTTCTGTGAAGACGTTGTGTTTGGGATAAAACAAACATCCATTAATATTCCAGACGCAGTTTCATAACAGGATCTGAAGGGGGCGGGGCCTAAATGCTGTGACACGCCACAGCACGACCATTCCATCCAATCACACAGAGGAACACATGATTTTAAGGGTTTTATAAGATAATTATTCATAGAATTATATAGAATTCACCTGAATGAATATTAAACATCACTCACGTTTTTAAGTAAAACAATAAAAATGAAATATAACACATTATTTTGTTAATTTCTGTGTGTTTTATTGCTTATTTTTGTTCATTTAATGGATTGTTTTAACATGTTTGTTTATTTTATTAATTATTTTAATGATTCTTGTGTATTTTTTAAACTATTTTGTTGAGTTTAATTAATTGTTTTGTTAATTTATGCTTGTTATCGCTTGTTCATTTGATTAATTTTGTATTAATTTTGTTGATTATTTTCTAAAAAAAAATGTTTTTCATGTTGATCATTTTATTCCTTTTTCTATGTTTGACTGATCGGGCTACTTTATTCATTTTTCATTCATTTCATTGATAACTTTTTTCATTCTATTGCGTATTCATTCAGAGAAGTAGTTTTTTGTTTTAATTCATTTGTTAATTATTTTATTATCATTTTTTGTTTATTATACAGATTATTTTGTTCATTTTTGTTCATTGTTTTATTTATTTTTATTCGTTTTGCTGATTCGGCTCATTCATTCAATGAATCAGGAATCAATCATTTTAATTAATTCATGGATTATATATAATTCTTTGATTATTTTGTTCAAGCTTTTGTATATTATTGATTCATTTTGTTCATTTAATTGATTATTTTTGTTTATTATTTAGTCATATTTGGTCATTTCACTGATTGCTTTGTCCATTATTATTTGTATTGCTGGTTATTGTTCATTTAATTGATTCTTTTGCTCTTATTAATGTATTTAAGATCATGTACACATATAGTTCAGGTGTTTTTCTGTATATTGGTGTACTTTGGCTTCAGTTTCAGCTTCCCCCTCGGTTTGTCAGCTGTAGGTGCATGTTGTGCGTTTACACATGTATGAACAGTGGGTTTTTCTTTGTGGGCGGGGCCACGGTGGGCCCGGCGGGGGGGCGGAGTCATGAGAAGGCCGAGAAGATGAAAGTGAGAAGGAGGGAGTGGACAGAGGGAACTCTAGGAGAAGGGTCAGGAATGTGGACTTTGACTTACAGCCCATTCTCCAGATCTCCGGGGGGTCCGAGGAGCTGCCCACGACCCGTTGAGCAACCTGTTGATGTTCAGGGCGTTGGTGGAAAACAGGGACGAGTCTGGTGGTCGACCTGCACAACGGAAAACTCCACAGGCCTGAAAGAGGTTTTCACAGATTCAGATCAACTTCCATCAGCTGAAGATGATGAAAAAAACTGATAAAAAGATAAAAAACATCATCAATGATCAAACTCAGGCTCAGTTTGATGATGTAAACACATGTAGAAGAACTGAAGGGGTTCTGCAAAACCACATGTGTACGATCTGGGGCAGAAGAACTTCAATAAACACCAGAACATCGGATGATTTAAAAAAACAATAAATTTTTTTTTTTTAAAAATCCATGTAATGTCTCCTCACATCCATTTCACGTGTGTTTTTTGTTCCTCATAATGGAAAAAAGGAGATTGAATTGACTGAATAAGAACTAAATAAACATCATGAACCCATGAAACTTACAAAATGAGCAAAATAAGCAAAAAAAAATGAACAAAAACTTGGTAAAATGAATAATAAAATTAAGAAAAATAAATAAATCATCAACAAAACTGAAGAAAATAAGCAGCAAAATATTCCAAAATTAATAAAATAAAACAATAAAAGGACCAAAAAAAAAAGGGAAAAAAATAAGCAAAATGAAAAAAAAAAAAAACCCATGATGAAAAAAAGCAACAATGTCAGCAAAAATGTACCTGTATGCAAAATAAAAGTCAAAAAACATCATAAAGAAGCTACAAATAACCAACAAAAAAGCAGCAAAATTCACATGTTAAGTAAAAAACAGGATGGAAACTTCATCCTGCTTTAACACCATGGTCACATGACTTCAGCTAAGGCTGCTCATGGTCATCCTCAGGTCAGGGGTTAAAGGTCACGACCACTTGAACTGGATCAGTGTGAACCGAAACAAACTAAACCCTGAAATATGACGAGTAAACTCCTCCAGTAAACACTTTAGACAAACACAGCGGCTGTTCGGCTTCTGGAAAATTAGGACAAGAGGGAAAGTGGATCCACAGATGCATTAATGACACAGAAAAGGGTGAGAAAACTGAACATGAACTAAAGCAGCCACAAAAATACCAAAAAAATACATAGAATGAATAAAACGAGCAGCAAAATGAACAAAAATGAACAAAACAAGATGCAAAATATACAAAAAATGAACAAAAAAGACACAAAATTAACAAAAATTAACAAACAAATGATCAAAAAAGACAGAAAATAAACAAAAAGAACAAAATAAACAAAAATGAACAAAAAATGAACAAAAAAGACTCAAAATGAACAAAAATGAACAAAGAAATTATAAAAAAAGGCAGAAAATAAACAAAAAATAAGAACAAATAAACAACAATGAACAAAAAAAGATACAAAATAAACAAGAAATTACAAAAAAGACACAAAAACCCCCAAAATGAAATAAAAGAAACAAAACAACGAACAAAAACCATCATAAAATGAATGAAAATTAATAATATTATCAACCAAATATAAAGAATGTTTTGTTTGTTTTTTTTTTGTTTGTTTTTTTTTTTTGTCTGTTTTGCATATTTTCAGACTGAATTCATGTTTTCATCTTTGTTTTGTTTTGTTTACTTTTGGTCATTTATTTTTATCTTTCTGTGAACAGGCTGAACATTTCTATTAATAAATGATATAAGAAAAGAAAAAACATCAACAATAATGACAAAACTACATTTTTTTTGTCCCTTTTGCAAATATTTTATGAATTATTTTGTTAATATTTGTTTATTGTTTTTCTTTTCTTTTTTAAATTCTGTTGCTCATTCTGTTCCATTTTTTCCACTTCAGATCCATAATTTCAGTTCATCCACTGCGATCGTTTCCATCTAGAATGAGAATAAACCAGTCCGGGAGATGTTTGACACCAGCAAACGTCACTTTTACTGAACAACTATTTAAGGATCTGACACAAAAAAACCCACATAAGCAGCACTAATCCAACCCCAACCACCCCGACTGTAACTTAAGTATAATTACAGCGTATTTAAACATTAACGCTGCTCTTATTAATATCTTATACCGTCGGTGGATCCCATTACTAAAGGCGTTTACACCAGTTTTAATCTGGACACATGGTCACAGACCTGGGACATGAAAAAAAATAAGAAGTAAGGGAAAAATAATCAAATAAACAAGAAAATGAGGGGAATAAATTGAAGAAATAATAAATAACAAAATGAGGCATATTGTATTATAAGTCAGTTTGGATAAAAGCATCTGCTAAATGTAACGTAATGTAATGTAGAATTAATAAAATAAGCAAAAAAATGACCAAAACAAGCAATAAAACTAACAAAACCAACAACAATATGTACAAAAGTGAAGAAAATAAGCAACAAAATGTACAGAATAAACAACAAAATCAACACAAAAAAAAGAAAATACATGGAACTAAATGCATAAATGAAGCTAACCAGCATAAAAACAAACAAAAAACATTAACAAGCTTAAAAAAGTATCAATACAAGAAGTAATATTAGCTCAAATGAACAAAATAAACAACAAAATCAACCAAAAAAAACCAACACATTTTTAAAAAGTTATTATGGGATGTTATCTTGGCTAAGTCGTTGCTTATTGATTCACAGGTCAGACTAAACAAAATGGGGAAAATAGAAGAGATAATAAATAAAACAGACAAAACCAGCAACACTTTATGAACGAAATGAACAAAAAACAAACAAACAAACAAACAAACAAACAAAAAACTACAATAAAGGAACAAAAACATTGACAAAAGGAACAAAAACTGCATGAAAAACTAACAAAATGAAATTATAAAGAACAGAAAGTGAGAAAATAATAGCAATAACAAAATAATGATGATGATGATGATAATAATAATAATAACAAAACAACAGAACAAAAAACATTAAAAGACCAAATAAATAGATTTACAAACTAATGGGGAAAAAACCATAACAAAAGTAAATGCCCAAAATATGAACAAAATAACTGACAGAATTAACAATATAATAAAAAAAATATGCAAAATATTGACCTACATAAACAAAAGTTAAATTAAACAAAATAAAACAGAAATAAATAAACAGAAATCAACAAAATCTAACAAGTGAACAATTAATGAAAGGAATTAACAAAATAAAAAAACCCTGAATAAACTAATCTGATGTGAATTAGTGTCTTAGTTTCATTTTACTCTGAAATATCTTTAAACATTTAAATACACCTTTAAAATATTAAACAGTCTTTTGTTTTTAATTTCTGTTTACTTTTCCTTCTCATTTATTATATTAAACGTTAATTTTCCATTTTATTTGGACTTTTTCAGGACTTTTCAGTCCCGTCCACCAGGGGGCCCCAGGACTCCACATCAACCCCTCTTCGGGCCCCGGACCAGCCCGGACCGGCCCTGCTCTGTCCGGTGAAGTGGAAGGGGCGGTCCTACCGCTGTCTCCGCCCCCTGCTCCCCTGTCCCCTCCCCGTCCCTCCTCCCGGTCTCCGCAGTCCTCTCCGGGTCTCACTCCGCCGGACGCCGCCGTTCTGCGCACACCGGGGCCGTGGAACCGGTACCGTTACGCGCGTGGGAGATGACCGTGATGGATGGATACGAACAGAACCGGGTCGAATTTGGAGGACGGAACCGAGGTGAGGAGAGCCGCTCTGTGTGTGTCCTGTTTCCCCTCAGACCCGGAGGACGGAGGTAAGTCCAGAATGTCCCTGAAGGAGGTTATGTTACACCTAGACCGGCACGGAACGGGTCCAACGAACCGGACCGAACGGGTTCGACACATTGGAGAAACCGGAGTGAACGGAAACTGAAGCAAATGAGGAAAAAAAGGACCGAAAAAGGAACCAAATATACTAGAACTTTACAAAAAGGGAAGGAAACCAGACAATAAAAGAATAAAACGAGCATCAGAAAGAAAAAAAATAAACAGAATAACTTAAGAAAGAATCAAAATAAATTAGAAATGAACAAATTAATGAAGCGAATAAATAAAATGACAGAAAAATGGAGTGAATTTAAATTTCCTGAAATAGAGGAAATAATGACCAACATGAATAAAAACGGAATATAATACAAGAACAACAATGATAATAACAATAATAATAATAACAAAAATACACTGAATTTAAAAACATGATTTTTTCCCTCTTATTTTTAAACATATTTTGTTCATTTTCTCTTTCATTTCCACTTCTGTTGTTTCTTCTGTTCATTTCATTATTATTTGCTCATTTGATCTTTTCCTTCTATTTCCATCACTTCTTTTCTTTGGGTCTTGGCAGTTGTTTCTTTCTGGTTCTCATCCTTTTCAGTGCGACTCACTGGTCCCTCTAGTGGTCACATCGAACATGTTTAGTAAAATGTCACAGATCTTTATTCTAAACACTAATAATAATTTTAGCAGAATTTTTAATAATTGAAAGTAGAAATAGAACAACATAGACTTTAATTCAACAAATCCTTCCATGTTTGTTTGTCTTGTTTTGATGATGTTTTTTTTTTAAAAAAAAAAAAGTTGATTAGTTAAAAATCTATGGAACCTAAATTATTATTATTTATTTATGTTTTATTTCTTTATAAAATATAATCAACAGCGACTGGGTATCCTAGTGGTTTATGCCACTGGCTTTGGGGCGGAAGGTTGCAGGTTTGAGACCCAGGTGGGCCCTTGGGTTAGGCCCTTTACACTATACACACTTATACCTGTAGACATAAGGGGGCGGGGTCTCATTGTTCTGGTCCCAAGGAGAGGGTTGTGTCAGGAAGGGCATCTGATGTAAAAAAAAAAAACAAAAAAAAAACCTGTGCCAAATTAAGATATGAACGTGTTTCGCTGTAACGACCCCTAACGGGAAAAAACCCAACATTCATTCAATTGTGTTTTATTTCTTTAATTATTTTTTTGCTGACTCCTCTAATGTTGAAACATGCCGTAAACATGCAGTGACTGGATATCTTAATAGTTTGCACCACAGACTTTGGAGCATAAGGTTGCCGGTTCGAATCCCAGCTGGGCCCTTGGGCAAGGCTCTATACCTTGTAAGTCGCTTTGGATAAAAGCTTCAGCCAAACGTAACATTGAAACATGCTGAGTCGTCAGTTTCTACGGTAGTTTGAACTCATTCAGCGGCTGCGCTGCTTTTACTGCGGTTTCAGGACGTTTAACGCTCATTTAACGCCGTTTTCTCCCCAATCTTACCTGACGTCACGTCCACCGTTATCTGGACCCAGATCCCATTAGTAAATGGAAAACACTGGTTATTTGGATACAGTAGTGACTTGTGTTTCTGCTGCGTCAGCTCGACTGCAGACGTTTAATAAATCATGAGGCTGAGCGCCTAAATGAGCCGTTTGTCATTTAACCTGCTGCTGTTTATGGCGCCGCATCGTAGAACCCATCCGACGGATTCCACCTGTTCAGCCTCAGGAACAGGAAAACAAGGGAAACACGTCGGAAATGGAAAACAGGCGTTTGTATGTTTTATTTGCAGTTCACAGTTATGGATGATTGTGTTTAATCGACTGATAAAAATGATCAAAGTTAAGGTTAAAGTGAAATATTTAAAGCATGACGTTCGATCTTTTGTTTTAAGTTACAGAATGTTACACAATAATAGAAAAGCTGTGACAAAAAAAGCACCAAACGTCTGCGAAAAACCAGCAGATGAAAACGACGGTAAAGGTAAAGAGGACAAAAGAAAAATGTAGAAAATGCAGCGAACGTCTGACGTAAAAAAGACGCAACAAGATGAAAATGAAGTTAAAGGTTGGGGATGCGACGAAACTGAGACGATGTAAAAAGACGCTAAGTGACGAAAATCTTAAAAAAGATGATGACATGACGCAAGAAAACTGAATTTGCCAGAAAAGACACAAAAAACAAGACAAAAATAATAATAACCTCAAGAAAAATGTCAAGTAAAGTGATACGAGCTGCGTAAATGTACATGCCCCTTTTAATATGCGTGTTATCTGTATGCATTATAAGTTTCCATCTGTATGTTCATCAGGGGCGTAAGAAAATATCGGCTTTGCAATATATCGCGATATTTCATTTCACGATACTGTATCGATATTAAAATGCATCTATATTTTTAGGTATTTATTCAAATACTTTTTTGTTTTTCTTTATTGTTTATATTTTATTTGTAATTATTTAACGCAGTTTTATTATTTTATTATTTATTTTTTATTATTTGAAGCGTCCTAAAAACACTTTTTACTTTTTTTAGAGGCAGATGTTGGTTCATTTATTGGGATTACACAAAAATAATGTTTACGATGTTAATTATGAACTAATAGAAAATGAACATTTCAGCAGGATCTTAAACTGCAATGATTGTAAAACAACAAACAAAAATTGCCTTTTTAACAGTATCGTGACATATCGTATCGTGATCCTAGTATTGTGATTGGTATCGAATTGTCAGATTCTTGCCGATAAACACGCCTAATGTTCATGCTGCGTAATACCACACGGTTAGCGGTGAGAGGTTAGCTTTAGGGTTAGCAGTTTCCGATATTTAAAACAGAGATCTTGGTGGAAATTGTTCGAATGATGCTGAATAAGACTGGAATCTGTACGTGTAACACGCCAAACACCAAACGAACTGATGCAACATACAACGCAATTTCATGAGATCAGTCTGCGACAAGATGAACGTGACTTTAGCCGATTAATGAAGGACGACAGAAGGTCGACTTCCCACTTTATTTAGGACACAAAGTATTGTTAAAGAGACGCAGTGAGCGTTTTGACTTTTTTTCACATGAAATTAACACAGCAGTGTAATCATTATAATAAATCGGATTAATTCACCTGGGTTTGTCCCTGACATTGCGATGTTTTCCTGTTAATGTGATCTGAACATGTGGAAAAACTATTAAAATCTTACAGAACAGAAGTTACGTAGTCAAATGTAAGTTGAAGACACTAACAGAAAGTGTGATTGTACCGTCACGATGTTCGTACGAACTCGAAGAAATGCGAAAAAGGACTGGAGCGTCTAAACCAGGGTTTTTTCGATTATTGTATTTCTTAAGTGTGTAAATACATTAGATCAGATTATTACAATCATCCAAATATTTATCGGACTTTTATGGTCATTCAAACAGCATCATCACATACGTGCGAACTCTGAAAGAAATCCGATAATTGGCTGAAATGAATAAACCAGGGTTCATGGATTAGCATATTTCCGAACGTCATGTGATTGTTACATGTATCTGATCATTAACAGTTATCGGACTTTTCTGGTCACGTAAACAGATTCAACATCTCATCTCTTCCATTTTCTACAATTTTAGTTTTTTCCTCCACATGTTCCGACGTAAACAAAACTAAATAAATCTGATGTGTTGGGGACAAACCCAGGTGTGTTAATCTGATTTATTCTAATCAGATTACTGCTGTTGTTTGATAAAACTGATCAGATTATACCATTTACGTGATCAAGTGATTCCAGGCACAACAAGCCCCGCCCCTTGCATGTATTGTCGCTTATTTTGGCATTGATCGGGCCGATGTCATCATGTCCATGCATGTGCTGATGTCTATATTTGGGGCAAGTTTAGAGTACATTGAAAAAATTTTTATGTTTTTCTAAACATTTAAAAATTTTTAATTATAATCAAATGTTTGTGTGTGTGTGTGTGTGTGTGTGTGTGTTTTGCAAATGTTTTATGAATTTTTACCTACTTTTCCCAAAATGTAATGATGTTTATTCTGGGTCACTGGTAATCTATAAACCAAATTTGGTCTTTTAATTCAACCAATAGTTTTTCTGCTAAAGTGTAAACAAACAAACAAAGAAACGAACGAACAAAAAAACAATACCCCTTGCTTCCTTTCTCAGGGGGCGGGGTTATAATATTCTGATGATGCCACAAATCCGATACTGATCAGCGTTTTAACGTGAGGGTAAACAGTTCGGTGTCGTCGGCGTACGTCTGTAGACCTACATCTGAAAATACATGAATGTAAAGATATAAATGATGGGGCCTAAGACGGGGCCCTGAGGGATCCCATTCTGACTTTAATGAAACTTTAATGGATAACATTCTGATAAGTGTATAAATCAGATCCTGATCAGAGCATAAATGTGGATGTAAACGGGTCAGTGATGGATTCAGTTCTACTTTTACTTTTACCGTTCTCGTACAGAACGTCTTCTGAAAATAGAAAAACTGAAAAAGCCCAGATGTTCTGAGCTCAGCCTCGACTTTCACTTCCCTTCGTCGTGTTTGTAAAGCCCTCGCCGTCGCCGTCGCCGTTGGGTTTACACACTGACATGTCTTTGAAGGATTATTTCCTGGCAGCGTCTGAAAGCCAACGTTGGGCAGAAACAGAGCGTGAAATGTAATACAGCAGAGATAGAAACACAACTTCAGCCCAATCCCATCATGCACTGGGGTTCTCTGGAACGCTGGGTTCGGACGTCGGCGCTGAAGAAGCGACACCGCCCACCTCTGACGGGCCTCGGTTCATGTTTCCTCCTGTGAGCCGTGGTTTTATGCCATCGGGCCTTTACGGTAGAACAGGACCGTCCCAGGGGTCCCAGTTCAGGTTCCACGTCCACACCAGTATGATCCGAAGTGGATCAGAACCAGTCAAACAACAACAGAATCAGAGAAATAATGACGAATACACACGTTTCTGTTTGTTTTACAGTGAAAAAAGTAGCAATACAGCATGAAAATATTTACAGTTACAGACCATAAAGATCTAAAGGTTCACTGGGGACCGTGATCACAGCGGAATAAACAGTGCAATAATAACCAATATGAATAATGTAATAAACAACAACAACAATAATAATAAGAATGATGATGATGATGGTGGTGGTGGTGGTGGTGGTGGTGGTGATACTACTACTACTATTATTAATAATAATAATAATAATGATGCTGATGATACTACTACTACACTACTACTACTACTACTAATAATAATAATAATAATAATAATAATAACGATGATGATGATACTACTACTACACTACTACTACTAATAATAATGATGATGATGATAATACTAATAATACTACTACTACACTACTACTACTACTACTACTACTACTAATAATAATAATAACGATGATGATGATGATGATGATGATGATGATACTAGTAATAATAATACATTTTATTTGGTGGTGCATTTCCTGTCACCCAAGGTCAGCTTACACACAATAAAAAGTATAAAATAACAACATCAAATATAATATTTTCCTTTTTTTACACTAAACCAAAGAAAAAATGTGTAGTTGTAATTTCACTTAATATGTACAATAAAGTTTAATAAAGGTATTGTTAAAAAAATTAGTAAAATAGTATATATTTCTAATATAATATAACATTTATATTATATTATATGTTATATTATAACATTTGACTTTGTATTATTTTTCTGACCCACTTTAGATCATATTGGTCCGAATGTGGAACCTGAACTAAAATGATTATTCATATCTTTTTAAATATCTATTTATTTATTTATTTATTCGTGCTGCCTCCATGGATTATATTAATAAATTCTACTTCCTCCCACTCCTTTTCCTTTGCAAATGAAGTCACGTATAATTTTTTATTTTCAGTGACTACCCATTTTATTTCTAAGGACTCAGTAAGATTACTTGTCTTGTTGCATATTTGAAATAAATAAAATAACAATAAAATATTCAGTATAGTTTTTAATTCTCATAGATTGGCGAGTCGGTTTTGCCCCC
>JAPSES010010118.1:0-14160 GCA_029822895.1 Maxillicosta whitleyi
TTGAGCCTCTAGATGGCAGCACTTAGCACACGCAGGTAACAACGCTGCTGCCCAATGTATTAATTCTACATGCGGGCCAGACGTTATTGATTTTATGACAGACGCTGCGGGCTGGATGAAAATTGACCACGGGCCGCATTTGGCCCCCGGGCCGGACTTTGGAAATGTCTGATTTATGGCTTAAGATCTGTTGAACATTAACAGTAATATTTAACTGCAGGCACAGATATCAGATCGTCAAACCTTGCAGCCACAAAACATGTTGAGCATTTTTTATATTTTCAGTGTCTACCTTAAAGAATCTTGATTTTTCAAAGTATTCCTGAGAAAAATAAAAGATTGCTTAAAGAAATACAGCCTCATCAACACTGAAATTACAGCAAAAAACCTTAAGACAGGCCAGAGGTGCTGTTTTCTAACATGACACCAACACACAAGTCATTGGCTTTTTTACATATTTCAGTGTTTTCAATGAGCCTTTGGGGGGTGGTAAAAGTTTAGTTGAAATGTGCGTTCAGTACTTTGGGAGTACATAAACGCTTGCATGTATTGTCTACAGGGAGCTGTAAAGGTGACGGTGCTAAATGGTATCAGGATGTAGTTTGAGTAGAGCTTTTCCTTTTTATTCACAATCATTCAGCCATTCCTTGGACTGTATTTTTATTGGGTCCTTAACTGATATAAAAACACAACCACGCTGTAACTGTTCTAGTGGCGTCATGAACATGGATATTGGTAGTTTTGTGTTGACAAATTGTGCCATTGTTCCACTTGAGCTATTCTGGTGCTTTGCAGACAATACAGTTCAACTCACAGGAAGTGGGCAGTGGCCGATGTTAATGTTCCAGTTTATAAAGTCACTCTCATGATGTAAAACCACTTTAAAAGGGACGCACTGTAGTCCGGATAAGTTGAGTTTACTTTAAAAAAAAATTGAGAAAAGTAGTTGCCTTAAAAAATTAAGTAATGAATGAACTTTTTAAAGTACATTTGACTTAAAATGTTAGTTAAATATACATTCATTAATCATTCATCACTCAATTTTTTTAACGCAACAACTTTTTAAAGTTTTTCCAAGTAAAGTTGAATTATCCAGACTTAGTCCCCCCCCCCGAGAAAAGTTAACAATCAGCTAGTGGACACCTAGCCAAGAGAAAATGTCTGTAAAACATGTCAATGGAACTGGTGGACAATAAAACAAAAGGAGGTTTTGGACGATTAAAACAACTGTTGATATCCGACAGCTTCTTAAAACTTTTATGTATCTTGTATGATAAGCACTGAAACTCTTAAAGCAGCTACTCTGTGACCGACAGCACTGAGACTGGTCTGATCCAGACAAATTTATGTGGTCAAAAGAAAAAGGGGTGTGACGTATTAATTTAAATCCATTTAACTTAAATGTATTCACACATTTGACTATATCTACAAATAAGTTGACTATACTTAGAAATTTAAGTTTGACATTAATAGAAAACATTAAGAGTATTCTAATGAATTCAAAAACAAACAAACAAACAAAACAAAAAAAAATATATATATATATTTGACATCTGTGCTTACAGTGCAGTTAAACTCTGAAAATAACAGAGTTTAATGAAGATTTATTAAGTGACTTTTCTTTTACTTGAATATAACCATTTTAATGCCAGATATTGCTCCTCCATGACTGATCCTGGTCAAAATGATTGGAATTTGTTTATTTCTTTCAGTGATGGTGTGATATTACAGGCAATAATATGATGATTTTCATAGATTCTAGTCGTTGTAACTCATCTGAACTTTTTGTAATAATTCGACTCAATTCCAAACAATTTTTAATGTATCGTGTTTTGTTTTTTTTGCCCATTTTTTTCAGGTCATCTTTTCCCATAAATTTACACTTGAGTTCAATCCAAATGCAAACCTTTAAAATTGTAGAGACTGGATAAAATACTGTAAAATACCCTCCTTAAAGCCTGTAGTCGAGTACAGAGCCACACTAAGGCCACCCATGTAATCGCTTAAATTTTTATTAAAGCTAAATATTGACACACAACATATCACTCATCGACCATAATGCTACACACAAACACACTCTCCTCCTCCACCACCTCTGTGACGGTGATGATGGATGTCTTTTAGGATGGAGGGGATCAACAAATAAACATCTGGCTCCGTGATCTATGGGTCAAGAGGTCACAGACTATGGCTGATGCTGGAGTGTGTTTTTCTGCATGTGTTAATGACGCCTTCAAACTGATCAGCCACATTAAGGGATCGTGACCTGTATCGTGGGGTTGTGAACTTGGCGTACGTTGGGAGTCAGACAACAGTCATCACTTTATCCACATGGGGAGGAAGCCTATGGACGTGGCTTAGTTTTGACCCCTAAAGACACTGACGACCAAAACCATCTACTGATCTAAAAACCTGTCGATCCATTAATCTTATCAATACATGTAAATAATTGGTATAAAATGCAGTTTGACATCTTTTTATGGTCATCTGATATGACCCATTAGGATGTTCAGAGGCTCTGTTGTTACCGTGGAAACACTGTCATCTTCTACAACATTGAATCGTCAATAAAACCCATGGAGTTGGATCAGTGACAGTGGATGGACACATTTTTTATGTTCAGTTAATGATATATTTGCTGAAAAAGTCACTTTATTCAGGTTTTTTTTTCAGTTTCTGATATAATAACACTCACCTTTAATCAGAGCTTTTATCCAGTCAATTCAATCCACTTTATTTTAAGAGCACATTTCAACAAGGATGTTTCCAAAGTGCTGCACATCATAAAAAACCGCAATGGAAGACAAAAACTAAACAGTAAATAACTATGGAAACTACAACACTGTTCTAAATAAAGTCAAAGAGTTACTAAAATTAATAAAAAATAAATAAAATAACACACACAATTCACATGGTGTTAAAAGCCAAAGAATAAAAGTGGGTCTTAACAGGAGACTTAAAACACTCCACTGTTTATGAGCATCTACATGATCAGAAAATCAAATATAAGAAAATACATTATTTACAACAAGACAAATGCAAAATAAGGAGGAAAATATTACAATCATTGGTGATAAATTACTTAAGAAAGACTTTAACCCGTTTATGCATGAATTAAGATGTAGTTCATGTAAGAGTGTTTTTATTCCTCTTTAGGCATGAAAAAAAAAATGCAATTAATTTTTTTTTGTTTTTGTCCACTCCACACATTTAATTTCTGAACCAAAGAAATGCATTTAAAATCTAATATTACAAAGTGATAAGAAAAACATTTTTAATGCTGCTAATCAGATGTTTTCCCACATTTGAACATACTCTAATACTAAAAGAACGTGTTGTTTTGATTGTTTATTTACCATAAAACATATCACTGCAGATCAATTTTATCAAGAACAGCATAGTTACAGTAATGGTGTGAATTGCAGTTTATTTGATGATGCATAAGTGTCCACTGTGTTGGCTGATATGGAAGTAAAACAACAAAACCCATAGATTTATATATAAGAAAACAGCTTTGAATAACTGTCCACTGTAGTGAAAACTATGCATGAAAGGGTTAAATATAGAGGAAAAATGCATTTGGGAACTACCACAAAAGTAGCACTAGGTCTTTATGGGTTAATTTAGGTTCTTCTATTTTAGTTGATGGTCAGTGGTGACCGATTGAAATGACAGGAACGAAAGAACTATAACTTAAAACTATATACGAGTAAACAATATAGAGAACTGTTCAGAGGATTATATTTTCCATGCAAAATATTATAGATGGGAGACATCTTGTAAAATGACCCACTATTGGTGTTGCTCCCAAAAACAGTCATAGCAACAGAATGAATGTTATATTGTACATGCAATGTTGACCAAATAGAGTTACTTCAGTATCTGTTTTTAGTCTCATTCTGGATTTTCTTAAATTAGCTCTGGTCGCCTTTCCCCTTCATGAGGACATTCACTAACGTCACTGCAGACCTTGGACGACTGAAATATAATGTAAAAACACTTACCAAGGCAGTGACATGAGCAGGCAGTTGGTCCAAGGAACAGGTTCAGTCTCAATAAATGTGTTTTACTGAAAATAACAAATCAATAGTTTGTACAAAGATTTTTCTAACTTTACTTTGACCCAGTATTCTTACAAAAAATTGGTCTTTTTGCACATGAGAGAATACTTTGTTTCACTGTAAAGGTATGAAACGTCCTTGCAATTTGTGATTGTGTAGCTTTTCATCAGTACAATAGTTTTCAGTGTCAAATATTGTTGAATTGTGACGTTCCTCTTAAGTAGGGTACACACATAATCGGGTTATTTTTGTCCTGATTTTTTCCCCCTTCCTGACCAAAGACGGCAAACACCAGATTATCTTACGTCTTATAAGATTATCCTTTTGGTCTGAGGTGTGTTGAGAGTGAATTTGTCCCGATAATCCGCTCCAACAATCATAAATACTGAACTTGTTAAATATTTATGACAAACTATTCATGTGTGAGGAAAGCCAACAATGATGGAGTCATGACCGTGAATTGTGACATAGAACAGAACGTAGCCAATCAAGAAAAGAGCTGAATGGGGAACAGGGAAGCAGGTGTAAATAAATGGACTGCACTTATATAATGCTTTTCTACACCTTGGTGCTCAAAGTGCTTTACATTCACCCATACACCAGTAGGCAGTTACTACTGTACCATGCAGGGCCAGACCATACTGGGAGAAATTTAGGGTTCAGTGTCTCGCTCAAGGACACTTTGACAGTTGGAGCCAGGGTTTGAACTGGCAACCCTTTGGTTATTCGACAGCCTGCTCTACCATCTGAGCCACAGCTGCCACAATAATGAAAGAAATATAATAAAATATATATAGAATAAAACGAAGCACGTACTCAACGTAATGTTCAGTGGACCTTCGAAATTTGTGATTTTTACATCAAAAATAGTCCCCAGAACACCATCATTCCCTCCTGTTGTATGTTCTTGTCCATATTGTGTTAGATTGTAGATCTAGATCTGGGACAGAATTGTTATAATAATTCCAACACACCACACACAGAACGATCAAAAACTGTTCAATGCCTTTTTTTTTAATATCTTCATGTGTGGGATCTGTGACAGAAAAAAAACCTCTTCAGATTCAGAACATCCTTATGTGTGTAGCCCACTTTCATTGAGCATCCTGCTGTTGTGTGGGTGGTCTTAAGTGCTGCACACCTGATTCACAGTTATCAGCATCACTAAATACACATGTGCTTTAGTGTTGCAACAGTCAGTTCAGAGAGATTTGTTGAAAGAAGTGCATTTCACTTCCTAAACACGATCTCAGAATATTCTCACCTGTACAGTTTAGAAAAAAGGAATTTAATTTCACTTTATATACAGTGAATTCTATGTATAGTGTAGTCCAACATTTAAGCAAATTCTAATATTCAGTCATTGTCAACTGTCATTTTCAATGATATCTCAGGATGCTACTAATTACCTGATCATTTGTAAGGTGTGCAATGGATGCGGGATGAATATATGAATGGATGGTTTATGAAGGAATGGATATTTACGACCACAAACATGCTCTGGTTCATGATGACTGACTTTGCTTTTGGATCATTGTGCTTGAACTTGGTCCAACATTAGAGACCAAGCAGACGGAACCATGCCATGGTGATGCAAACTCAAGTCTTGGCGACTGGCTCTTACAAAGAAGAACTGTCTCAGGAATAAATTTTGTTATGATTAACACTAAGAGAAAATGTACCTTTCTGCCTAAAGCTCCTTTTGGAAATGATTCGAGTGTATTAAATTCTGTCTGGGATATCACAGCAGTCGCTCAGTTCAGTGCCTGCTGTTTTGGAAGGGATTATTAAAATGAATAGTCAATACATCAAGTTCCCTGTAGACTGTGGGAGAACTGGCCAAACTCAAATGTAATCTGAAGCAATGACTGGTTTTCCAAATGTAATCACTGGGATTTACTGCACCCATACTGCTATGAGTGGTGCGCATGAAAATGAATTTGTTTACATGAATCAAAAGCATGTGCATACAATAAAAGCTTTATGCAAGTCTAAGTCCTGGTAAATGTATTGACCTGTTGACTTTGGCTCAAGAAAAAACTGCAAATGGGCACCTTCTGTGACGACTGACCTCTTAGTAACTTAAACATCTTATTTAATAAATTCTAAAATATTCAACCCTGATGATCCCCTCAGGCTCCTGACCCAAACATGCAGAGCACAGAGGAAATGCAATAATAGGCCCATGTGTGGCCAAAGAACACTTCAAATGCTAATGCGTTAGCCGGTAGAGTTTTAGACCAACCAACTTCATCTGTCACATCATTGGGATGTGTATGTGCCATTTTGAACAATATGACAGAGTTGTTGACTTATTCTTCGTTGTTGACCCCCCAAATCCTGGTCTCTATGATGCATACTTGAACCATTATTATTATTATTATTATTATTATTAATACAGAGGGTTGTGTCAGGAAGGGTATCCGATGTAAAAACCTGTGCCAAATCAACAAAAGAGATTTGTTGTGGCGACTGGAAAAGCAGAAAGAAACATTATTCATTATTATCATTCATCTTCTGAACCCACTTTATCCTCACTGGGGTCAGGGGGGGTCACTGGAGCCTATACCAGTTACTTAAGTGTGAAGGTGGGGTACACCCAGGACATGTCATCAGTTCACTGCAGGGCTGAAATACGACAAAATCACTCACATACTTATACTTATGAGTAATTTAGATTAACCAATTAAACTATCAGTGTATGTCTTTGGATGGTGGAAGGAACCCAGAGTACCCAGAGGGAACCCATGCAGACACAGGTAGAACATGTAAATTCCACACTAGGGCATTAGTGGCTTCAGATGTCTTTAGATCGGCTTATTTGGCGATAAAGTTAAAGTGGAGTCGACTCGTCCACAGACACACAGCTGTTAAACAACGAGTTACATGTACTAATGTTCACTGGAACATGAACACAGTAAAGAGCAGAATAAAAAACATACAAGACACAAACATCAACAGTCCTTCTCAGACATTTAATCCGAACTAAACAGAGGCAAACACAAACATAAAGTGAAAAAAGGTTAAACGTCGGCAGTCAAGACAGTCAGAGAAAAGAGCGCATTGTGTTCATGAAATAAATGAAAAGAATAATACAAACGGTGTCCACAGTATTATTCAGGGTTCACAGAGTCTGAGTCATCGTCCTCCTTCACAGTCCTTGTGCTAGTGATGCATGGGTGTTTTTTTTTTAAATTTTTTTTTTTTATTTTCAACCCACATTTGTCACATTATTTGTCCCACCCCAAAAATAAAGTGACATTTAGTGGACCTATACCAACCCGACCCAGATCTACTGATCCGCACAACACTACCTTACCCTCCATTTTTTCATATAGAAAGATGAGAGTATTGAGGTGAACTGAATGAAAGCTCACATGCTGTGGATGGGAGAGAGAGAGAATAATACAGGACATGTCGACTCCTCCAAAGTAACATCGACTTGTGCCACAGACGTCAACGCTTTTCAGTTAATGCCCTACTGCACACAGGAAGGTATAATTATTGTGATTATTATGATTATTATTTAACCAGCAAAAATCCCATTGACATTAAGTACTCCCTTTTACAAGGGTTAGGAAACAGCCAAAACACACAGTTACAAGATTACACAGTGGAGACACATTTGACAATAAAAAGTAACATTTAAAAGCAGATGAAGAAAAACAAGTGCAAGTTATGGAGTCGGCCTCTGGAACTGTCAGTTTGGACTTAAAAACACTCCAAAAAATGAACTCAGTTTCCAGTCTGTGTGCAGCTGAGTCCATGCATCAGGTGCAGAGTAAACAAAAGCCCTTTGACCCAGTTCTGTTCGTGTAAATGGAACAGAAAGCAATATATGATCATTTGTACAGAGAGAATAAACATCAGAATTTCTCTTCACACTTAATGTACAAAACAGGCAAGATGTAAAGTATCGCCTTATATATAAACATGAACCAATGGGTGGTCAGATCCTACCTTAGAGTAGAAGTCACAGTAAGTAGTGAGTCGACACTTTACAGTTAGTAATGAACCTCAGAGAAGCACGGAAGACTGTGTCAACCATCAGAGGACACTGAGCTGAAGTATTGATGAATAAAACATCCCAATAATCCAACACACACACACACACACACACACACACACTCAAAAGTTGCTGCAACAAAAAAATAAATTAAATTAAAAAAAATTAAAAAAAAAAAAAAAAAAAAACGCAATGAATTTCCAACATAAATCTTTAGAGAGATTTCCACATGTGGCTTGAATCCATCATCTCATCAAGACACCCAGGTATTCATACATGTGAAGCATCTCAACTGCATTTCCCTTAAAAGTGGTCCCTGAGGGGATCATTTATGGACGTTTCCAGTGAATCAATGCAAAAGTTCATTACTCAACACCTTCCTTCAGTATAATTGCGACGTCACACAGCAGCATTAAACTGTCTGAAGGATCTGCATCAACAGTTTGGACTGACGGTGTCTGTAAAACAACCAGTAGCAGTAGTAACCCCCTGGAGCTGAGGACGACTGGAAGCTCCACAGCTGCTACTGCAACCCCCCCCCCCACACACACACACACACACACACTTTTTTTTGTTGTTGTTCCAGGGAGCCTCTGGACTCCAGAAGGACAAGGACACAGCACATTACCTCACTGTGCTTCTTCACATCTGTTCACAACACTCCGATGAAGATAAAGTGGAGATTTACAGAGTTCCGTGTCCCTTATTTTCTGACTTTGTGCCAGTCAGTGGTTTCCCAGAGGATAGATGCCATTGTGGTTTCCAGTGAGGACAGCTGAACGGGCCAGTTGTAAACACATTGGCAGTGGAACAGAATGGTATTTGCATCTCCAGGGCAGGGAGTCTCAGGATTGTTTGGATTAGTTTTGATCAAAGAAAAATAAAATAACCTCATAATTAGTGTCTATTATACATTTCAATACAATATAATCCAAAAGAATTTACTACTAATAAAATAGTAGAAAAATGTAAGTTATTCACTATTGAAGGGCTCGTATTTATCTAAACCCATTTTTATTAGTCTTTGTTCATTCATTGTGTATTTAGACCCTAATAGTTATTAAAGTTTGAATTTCAACCCTCATGGTGGTGTAAAGTTGGCTTTTATATGCATTCCAGCCAAAATCCATTGGATTTCTGCAACCTGTTTTAATTCCTGCTAAATTTGTTATGCTTTATAACCACATTTGTACATACAAGATCAAGACTTCAAACAAACATTTTCTCTGAGTTCGACATAATTGTTGATCAGCAGCAGCGGTTGGAGTAAAAACTGAAAATATGTCCAAACTTACATCAAATATTCAGTTGTTGGTTGGATTAACAAATACAAGTGGCTGAACGGGACAGAGCAGCACAGCCAACAACCTGGAGGGGGCGTGGTGTGAAGTGGCTCATTTGCATTTAAAGGGCCAGTGCTTTAAATGACCTTTCTGGTGTGATTACTCAGAAATAGAGTTAAAGATGGACCTGTGGAGTTGAATTAATGAAGAATTCAGACCCAAGCAGAGCATTTACAGTTTATGTAGACCACAGGCAAATGGTTGAAAATGCATAATTCCATTTAAAAAAAAAAAGAGCAAAATATCACTCCTTTAAATTAAGCAAATTAACTCACATTGTCATCCACACAGTCCAAATCAAGCATAAGTATAAGCCGTTCATTTATGCACACAGGCATTTGTGCATTTACTACAAACACCTTTAGGGACAATGCGATCATCTTTAAGTTTCTGTTATTTGTTGGTGATCTTTCATATGTTCTATGATTTAGTTTGAGACGTAGCCTAAAGTCAGTCATAAAGGAGATAAAGGTGTGCGTTTCATCTAAAATAGATAATTGGAAGAAGTAGACGGAACTTTTGAATGATTGTTCTTCCATTGCTCGGACGTGATTTCTGCTGCAAACCATCGGGAAGTCTGCACCGATGAAGACTCAATATTTAAGGGTCTGACAAGACAGTTCCCCTCAGAGATAATCAGTTTGGGACTCTCCTTTAATATGGCGGCCGTCCGTGTGAACACGCAAACGGAGGGGTAGTGGATAGGGTCAGGGGACGGGGGCCAGACTCTCAGCAGATCTGATATTTTCTGGTAGTTTGTTCCAAAAATATAAAACATAGAGACTGAACATAGATTCTCCATGATTAGTTTAGTTATTTTGACCTTTTTTTTTTTTTTTTTAATCTTTTTTTTATGGAAGTATAAATCAATTTTAAGCATCATTTGGCTACATTTTTTGGCTTAATACAAAACAAATTGGTTTGACTCCATTGTAAATATGTAATAATAGAACATTTGGCCTGTTTCTAGTCTAGTCTGTTTTTACAATATAGAAAACCTGATCTAAGTACATTCCATCATAATCCCTTGGACTCCTAATACAGTTCTTACTTAAATGTGTATCAGTTACATGTTACTGTTTTAATGATGAAACTCTACTCTGTTATGACTATTATTATTAAAAAACAATGAAATATAATTTACAGGGATTCCAAAATGTATCAAAGGTATAAGGTTTTAAATGTTAAAGTGACACCAAAACCAAAACCAGGGGGAAAATATCCAACAAACTATTAAAACAATTTATGTTTTTACTGTTTTTTTCTGTTGATAAGGAAGTCACTGGTAGTTTTTCTCATGACAGGCTGAAAAACTGTTTTATGCATTGGACTGGAAACCAGCTGAGTGCTCCATGAGAGGGAGAAGGGAGGAGAGAGGAGGATGATTTAGATGAGGCAGAGGAGGGTGAAGACAGGGGAGGTTGCTCAACTGGGATTTAGCCCGCGATAAAGCTATTTGTACGCACATGTGTGTTAGTCTGCTCAAATATTTTTATACTTGTAAGGACCAGGTTTTCTCCTAAGGAATCATTCTGAGACCAGCTTTGCCTCATCCTCACTTCTTTACACTGCTTTGTTTTGTGTTTTTTAGGAACTGTCCTGGCATGATTAATTCATTCCTATCCTGTTTTTCCGAAGCGCAACGCAAGTGGTTCTAAGCAGAACCTGGTGTATGTTATAAATTGAACGGAGATAAGAGCAACGGTTAAGAGTTCTTAGTGGTTTGCATTAAGGAGCGAGAGTCAAAGCATTAAATAACACCTACTTTGTATGAAATATTCACCCGAACTGTGGCAATTACATAATGAACACAGGGGAACTTCTGTGGTGGTGACATCTGGATGAAAATGACCTCACTTACAGTCAGGCTGTTCCAGCAAAAACAAAAAGTGGTTTATATCTCTGATTTGATTTCCTTTTTACTGCTATTTTTCTGCAGATTTATATCTGACAGTCAAAAAGTACTGCAGAAACAAAACAGAAAAACAGCATGGATAAAATCATAGAAAAAGGTAATAAAAGTGGAAGAAGTTATTCACTTTAAAAGGGCTATTAGCGATTTTACTTTCAAATATAAAAAAGGACCTAAAATTACCGTTAACGTGTTTAGAATGAGGAGTTCTGATGTTTTGTCAAAGACATTAATGTATCGGATCATAGAGATGAAGTGAATACATTTACACCCATGGGCAGGGGATTTATCTGACCACTAGAGGGAGTGGTGAGCCACTCTGCCAGTTTCCTATGGGGACAAAAACAACACTAGGGGGCCTTTGACTAAAGCATTAAAAATGACCAGATGGGATGAGAACCACAAAGAAACAACTTTAACAGTCAAAGAAAGTGACAACTTGATAAACGCTGTTGTTTTATCCACTGGACGCAGCTAAATTAAAAGAATAGAGTTTGGTGATGAAATGTTTCTTCTACATGGGTGAGTTTGATTCTGACGCTCTTGGTTACTAATAAGTGGGTTTAAACATCACAAACTTATGGGGCCCTGCATTTGTGGGGGGGCCCATAGAGCAGTGGAGGGGCTTCAGTGGATACAGGCTAGAGGTTTTGAAAATTTCACATAAGAGCCGATGTATAAGAGGTGTAGAAGTCGTGAATTGGATGTTAAAAGTATGTTAAGTTAAATTTTTGTTTCACACCAGCGTAAATTACTGTTTGTGTGGACCGCAGCCCCACCTACATGTCCCCGCCCCTTCTGCCCCAACAGATTAGCAATATACTGAATTTTATGAAGGGTCGCAACGTTGACCTATTATGGCCTACAATTAGTAGTACCGCCCCTGCGCAGGTGCATGACAGTATAAAGTTATTATGGGATGTTCTTATCTTTACTAAGTTACTGATCAACGGTTCAGACTAAACTGTGATACTTCTGACTTTGTTCAATTCCAAACAGATCTATAGTGCATATATTGATCAATTGTTACTGGAATGTGATTTCGTTGCTCTGAAATATGCTCGTGTTTTATGTGCAATGACAATAAATTGCAATTCAATTCAATTGACAACACAGTGACAGTAAAACCATAAATCATCACATTTTTCTGTATGGTTTGTTTTCAGTCTAAAAACACAGCTAAGCTAACAGAGCTATAATGTAAACTACCAGCATGTGAAGATGATAAAAGTGTTATTTTCGACGGACTGTCCAATAATAGCTAGGAGTTAAATTAAAGACGAAAATTTGATGATACCATAAAACAGATGTATGTAAAAAATTAGTTTTATGCTTTATTCAGTGGGTGATACAGCCTGTGGACACATAACGTTCATTCATTGGTAGTTTTGGTAAAATGAAGTGTGTTCTGGTGTGAGACTTATCCCTGCTGTTTGGAATTTGGAACGTCAATAATATAAATAACTCTTTAAAGGTTTGACATATTGATGTTTTTGTATAGTTTTATTACTTTGCAATAACTTTGCATCCTAATGTGAAATCTGTCTGGAACAACTGTCAAATATCACTCCCCCGTTTTTTAACTGACATGTCAAAACTCAACGGAGATAAAACCCTGCTGTAAAGATAAAAAAAAGTCTGAGGATGAACCTTGTGTTGACAGAAATGACAGTAACTGACAAAAGTATCTGTCTGGTTTTAAAAGAAATGTTCTGTTAGACTATCAAAAGGTCGAAATGCATTTCTTTCTGCTGTTGTAAATTGGTCTCACGCCCGTTTAGAGCAGAACAAGAAGCCTTAAATGACTTCCTCATGTAGGTTTTTCTTGCTTTTTTCGCTACATAATGGAAGTCCCCATGGTGTTTCACGGAACATCGGCTGTGTTTTATCGTGCTCTGGTAGTGTTTAGTGTCCGGTGGTCAGTGGCAGGGTCACGGCTTAATCAGGACAGCCAGGACTCAGTGTGCGCGAGTTCACCGCTCAGGTCAGGCTCTAATCAGTCTAAACTGAGAGTCGGGGCACCTCAGGGTCTTGAAAGGGGCCCACATGCTGAGTGTTCACTTGTTGAAATGTCCCAAACCAAACTAAATTAAAATGTCCCCCTTTGGTGCTTGGGGCCACACATGTTAAAGCCAAAAAAAAAAAAAAAAAAAAAAAAAAGACCGTGGGCAGTTTTACCCTTGGAGCTCATTTTTAGTAAAAGTTCTTGTTTTGTTTCAGTTTTGTTTGAAAGAAAAAGAAAGAAAGTCCACATGATGCTCCACTTCTCTGTTTGGACAGTTGTGTTTAATTGATGCTGATCAACCTGAATAACCGTCGGGTCATGCTTGTGTGACACACAGGGGAATTTTATGAATCAACAGGAAAAATTAAAGATAAATAAATAAATAATTTAACAGAAACTCAGACAGAAAACGTTTAGGAGGAGTTTTAAATATACTCTGCCTACTGTATTAGCAAAAAAAGTTTTTTTTGATTTTCTTTTAATGTTAATTTAACCTCCTGAGACCCAGCATTGTATTTTTGTCCACTGTAGGGGACAAAAGTTTCACGGTTTTACTTTAAAAATGCTGTCCAATGCAAATGACATTCCATAAAACTTATAAATAAACAAATAAAAATAATTTAAAAATATGGGAAAAAGTGTTGCATTCTGCAATTTCTGATCAAGACAGTTGTTTAATTCAAGAAAGCTAACATTGTCACTTTGTTGTGTCTCAGGAGGTTAAGATCTACTTTTGAGTTGCACTATTTATTTATTTATTTATTTACAATGATCCTAGTGCTTGATTTCAGGTTTTAAGATTTGTAACATTACAAAACAAAACAAACCCCCCC
>JAPSES010010139.1:0-14159 GCA_029822895.1 Maxillicosta whitleyi
ATGTGGTGGTTCTGTTCATAAAACCCCCTCAGTACTGATGCATGGATTAGTGAGTTACCCATGAACCCCAGGTATCGTGGTGGGGCAGGAGGGATATGCATCCCATAATATTATACAACAACATACAGGGCTCAGGGCTCAGTCTGGGGGGTCGCTGGTGCCCCCTCTGAGCTTTATGGTCCAATTCAATAAATATACTTGTAAAATACATATAATATAAATATACTATAAATATATTTGTGACATGTTTGGTTGGGGGTGTGTCCTGTGGTTTTTATAATGTCAAATATGAGCCGTGGTTTAAAACAGGTTGGAAACACTGGTCTGTGAGGCTGACGTCCGACGCTACGACGTGTTGAAAATGTGATTCAGTCACAGGGCCGTGACCGCGGACCTCTAAGGGTTAAACTAAAATCCAAGCACTTTTCAGACGCTGGAAACACAACATTAAAATCCAAACATTTTCGAACCCTGATGTTAGTGGATGGGTCAGAATTTTAATACCCAACTAACAACTTTTGAAGTCCATGCTCATACAATTCATGAAAAACAGGACCTTTTCTAACATGAAGTGCAAAGTGTGCATAACAGGCTCACCTGGACACTGGAGGGGTAATAAAAAGCAGTGTTTTCTGATTTGCCTTGGTGCTTATTTGCTAACATCTCCTGTCACTACAAATAAAGGTGACCAGTTGCTTGTGTGGTAGGAGGCTGTCTGCAGCGCAGGAACCAAACCGAGCACAGGAATGTCTCAGTGCACTTTAATTGCACTTGGAGCACCTGATGAATTTTAAGGATGACACATGTGGGTGAGCCCCAGCTGCTGGGGGCCAATCTGCATTCAGGGTGATGTATGCAACAGTTCTGTGGGGCCAGGGAGTGCAGCATGTGATATTTATCTGCCCAATTAAGGCCAGCGCAGCCCCGAGACGTCTGCCAATGCTTCACCCCCCTGCAAATGTGTTCCACAGCCTTCCTATTGTTGATGACGGATGTACTGTATGACAAACACTGCCTGCAGAACTGAGCTCAGATCCACGCAGAAGCCAGAGAAGTCATATTTCTGTTGTGATTTACACCTCTGAGAACCAACCGTTTAACACCAGAAAGCCCACGGGCTAAATGGCACCGGTTGATGACAATTCTGAATTTAAACTGCTCTCAGATGTGACTGCTTCATTTCCATGAATCAAACCAATCAGAAACAGGCCGACCAAACACTAGCTCTGTTACGAGTCTGTGGGAAACTCGTCCCAAGACATTCCCCTCAATTTCGTAGAATGAAAATTGTTATTTTATGTTTTATTTTTTATTTAACCAGCCAATCAAATATAATATGGAATGAAGAATCTGAAAATATCACACCTTTAGTCAGTCACCAGGGGCAGGAGGGGTGGATGGTAGGTCCTACGGATGCAAAATAACCACTAACCCTTTAATCATTAGTTGGTTGACCTGAATGATCGATTAACAATTGATAAGCAGCAATTTCCCTGACAACCCGAATTTCTCTTTCGATAGGATCTATATGAGTAAAAGCTAAATAATGTTTCTATACTTTACGAAAAAAGCATGTCATATTCCTTAAAGATTGGTTTATTGATCCATTGGATCCAGTTCAGACAATAACATTTATGGAGTAAAATCAAAGAAATTCAATCAGATAAATGGATCTGAAGAGGGGACGTTTATGACTTTGCATCACTGACACGATGGAGCCAGATTTCAGTGAAGATGCTGCCAAAAGCCATTCTAACTAAGCAATGCCATTCATACAATTTTTGTTATTAAATGTTATTATTAAATTATTTACAAGGTAGTTCTATTTTTTGTTGAAAAACGCAGAACAGAAGCACACATTAACCCCAATAAAACAACAAGACATCAATGCAACATGAAACACTGATTATGCATGTCTCAGATTAATGATCTGTCTTAATTAGACACCAAATGAGAGCTGAGCTAACACCTAATACAAACTAATAAATGCCTCAAATAAATCTGCATTTCAAAGAAATGAATAATCAATAAAAGAAGCTCCTGATCAATTAATGAGCATCTGAACATTAAACTAACCAGTGGTTTTAATGTTGTAGATGTTTTCTTTTCCCTTTAACTCAGTGAATGTTTAAAAGCCGTATATTCGACGTACACAAGTGAAGGCGTGTTTGGAAGAAGCTGGATAATTGAAGGCGTCCAGCTTCCACCTGAGTTCCTTCTGAGTAAAGTCTGGCTTTTGGAACAAGCGCAGCGCTGTAATCCACAGCTCATTCTGATGTACAACTGTAAACACGCATTTCAAATGATGAGTACAAAGACGAGAACACGCCTCTGTGGTATTCACGAGGACTAAAGTAGGTCCAGAACTGTCAAGCAGAGAGCAATCAAGCTTCCGTTTACAGATCGCTGTGAACCTGAGATTAGGGAAACTGCAGAGAAAGCAAATGAAAAGCAGCATCACTGTGGTCTGTTCCTTTATGTTGACACTTTAGGTGTAAAGTCTGTTCCCACACAAAGCGCCTGCGTTCTCCACGTTCTCCACACTCATGGAGGATCTATTCCCTCTCCAGAGGACAGAGACGTCAGAGCTGAGCAGCGGACCTTTGTCCTTCCTCATTTTAATTAACTATGGTTAATATCAGCTACTTACGTGATGAGGACTCACACTGGAATTGATGCACAAACACACACACACACGTGCACGGAAACAAACACTGATTGTATTGCTTGCATGTGCAACTTGTAGTAATGGACAGAGGGTTATGGGGGTTAAGGTGGAGATTCACACACACACACACACACACACACACACACACACACACACACACACACACACACACAGCAATGATTAGTGACTATGTAAATGTCAGGGGCCATAATGGCAAATCTGTTCCTTGAGACACACTTATATTCTGTCAACAATTTCCCTGCAATATCAACTCCAGACACATTGTTTGCGGTTTATTTTCTTCACACAAAACTGTTCAAACTGACAAAAGCAAAACAACTAAAAACACTTTTGTGTGTAAGGAGAGTCACATCCTGCACGTACGATGTTTTGCAAATTCAAGGACCCTTCCTCAGTCGTGTCCTTCAAACCCCATTCAAAAGTCCTGCTATCGATACATTAGGACTGTACGATATTGGAAAAATTGACATTTGCGATTTTTTTATATCGCAATATACGTCGCAGGCTTTAAAAATTCAGTCATTTTTTTTCCAACCCTATATGATATATTGTAATATGAAAAAAATCCTCAGGAGGGTAAAATATCTGTGTGGTGCCGACGTAAATGGTCAAACTAATTACTTGTTTTCTGTTGTCATGGCGACGGGTTGAAGAAACTGTGGCCTCAGAACACGTGTTTCAGTTTCACCCTTTTGTAGCTGAAATCATTCCAGATAACTGACGTTGCTTTACTTTTTTTGGCATAGAGTCTTTGTTTTCGGTGATTTTCTCATGTTCGTGACTCCAAACTGATTAAGAACGTTTGTGACGGGTGGATCGCCGCGTAGTGTGTGTGTGTGTCAGGTCCCCGGGTTGAACTTAGACGAGAACATGTTGAGTTCAATTACCTCCTACATTGCAGGACCTGCAATGTGACTAATGCGCACACATACATTGCAATAATGACGCTCAAAGGATACGTTGTGCAGCTCCAATACCCATTAATAGAAGAGAGTGTGTTGATTTACACTTGGCAGAATGACATGTGCTGTTATACTCTAAATGAACACAAAAGAAACCTCTGTCATACATACACACTCACACACACACCCCAAAAAGGGAGGCACGGGGTGTTGTTTTTGGTTCAGTTTGTTTGTTTACACTTTAGCAGAAAAACTATTGGTGGAATTCAGACCTAATTTTGTTTATAGATTACTATTACATTACATTATAGATTAGACTTTGGGAAAAGTAGGTCAAAGTTCAAATGTTTTATGAATGAAATCTTTTTTATTTATATTGCGTGAAATTTCAAATGTCTTTGAAAACACCCATGTAGTTTTAATTTGCTTCAAGGCACTTGTTATACATCACTCTGACTTAAAGGTGCATTTTTTCACATTTTGCAAAAATGTTTTTAATTCTTTCCCCGTCGTTTCCCTAATATTTTTACCATTATAAAGGGACATCAGTCCAAACAAAATCATCCATAGAACTTTGTTATATAAAATAAAAAACAGAAAAATTTGCTGTTTCTAAAAAAAACTCATTCTTTTAATAAATTAATGCCATTGAGGTACTGATCAAACTCACTGTGGGTTAAAATGTTGAGGGGGTGAAGGTTAGAACCTGTGACCGTGAAATAATAAGTAAATAATATCAGAACAGGAATAAGTCATCAATACATCCAGTGCATTTATTTGTTAAATTGATGAATATTATCACAACACAAGTGCGTATAATACGTGTGAGGGGCGGGGTTTATTGTTTTGTGTTTGACATTGCTTTATCACTGTTGAACAAATGCACTTGAATTAAAGAGGATTATTTGATTAAAATAAGGAGGAAACATTGGCTGCTGGTGTTGAAAATATTAGAGCTCATTTCTACATCATTTGGACTCAAAATAAGTTGCAAATTCTGACCTAGAAAAGGGAAGATATATGTTCTAAAAACAAGGTTGACATTCATGCACGCCAAGAAAGTTTTTTTCTATCAGCACTTAAACTAAAAAAAACAAACAAAAAAAAGATTAATATTCCTAAAATAAGTCCATTTCCTTTCTTGAAAATCCCTTTTTGCAGTGCAGTTCTGTCTGTTCCAGACAAGTGTTTGCTCTTAAATGGGTTGGATTTATTCAAACTGGCTGAACTGATGTTCTACGTTGTTACTGGTTCTGTTCGGATTCTCTGATTCCACGGCGTCACCGTAGACGATCATCCACACATGGAATAATAACAGCTGTTCATTAAACATCCACACTGCTCAGACTCAATTCCAGATGTTTTTTTTTTGTTTGTTTTTTTGCTGTCTCTGAACATTTTGCACTTTATTATAATATGATAAAATGATATAAACATACTTCATTGATAACAGCTGAGACGTTATCATGTATTTTGGATTTTTTTTTGTGTGGATATTTTGGTTTGCAGCAGCGATGTTGGGTCTTAAAATTATCCTACATATTAGAATCTTTTACAGCTGATTCTGTAGCTGTTTGCAAATGTAATGTAATGTAATGTAAATCTGTTCCGACCTTCTACAAAATACCAGATCGGCAGCTGATACCATTCTTTATTTCAGATCGGGACATCCTACCTAACATATGACCAGCACACGTAAACAAAAATGGTATTTATGTTTTTCTAAGAGCACAACAGAGGACAACAAAAACACTATAAAGACTTAAACATCACATGCAACGTTCCTTATGTTGAAAGTATCGTCTCTAAAGGCTCCGTTATCATCCAAACCAAAGGTTCGACAGGGGACTGTTCCTACAGATCAATCTCTAATTGGTACGTGAACTCATTTTCTCATGTATCAATGTGCAATAGCAGGGAGAACAGAAAGCAGTTTTTGTAATTTGTGGAAAAATAAAGTGCCAATCAAATCGACACATCTTATTTCATGTTTGTTTAAGCCAGATTTACTATTGACAACATGTCCAATGGTGCTGTTTAATGAAATATACAATAGTGAACATTAAACTGTTTAAGCCAAACAACATTGTTAAATGCTAAATTACATAACCGATCTGTTCCCACAGTGCAATCTATGTTTAATTGACTAAAACGCTGGATGGCAATAATGTTTAAGCTGAATAGTACTGATACTGCCCAAGGGTCCAGAGGAAGCAGCAGAAGAAACGTCACCGAGGAGGCGTTCAGTCCACCGATTGATTTGGGGCGTTGCATCAAATGGAGCTGGACCGGATTTTTCTGACTCGGGTCATGGGAAAATTTAATGTATTTCAAACTCCCAGCAATTAAGAAGAGTGACAGAGTCATAGTGCACTGAACATAAACTGTACCAGGCTTTTGTCTTCTACAGCACAGGTGTCAAAACCAGCCCCCAAAGGGTACGTTCTGACCCACCAAAGGGTCCGGTCCGGCACACCAAAGGGTCTGGTTTGACCCACCAAAGGGTCTGGTCCGGCCCAAAAAAGCATCTGGTCTGGCCCAACAAAGGGTCCAGTCCCACACACCAAAGGGTCTAGTCCAGCCCCAACAAAGAGTCCGGTCCCACACACCTAAGGGTCCGGTCTGACACACCAAAGGGTCTGATCCGGCCCAAAAAAGGGTCCGGTCTGGTCGGGCCCCACCAAAGGGTCCAGTCCGGCACAATAAAGGGTCCGGTCCAGCCCGTGGGATGAATTAGTGAAATGCAAAACTGATACTGAAGATATGAACACTCAAGGATGTTAAAATATTTTAGGTAAGATGCAATACACATGTATACATAATAAACCAGACGTAATACTATTAAAAATGCACTTACTTTATAAATGAATTTTCAGGTTGTTCATATTTGGTCATGTTGTGTTCAAGTACAGTTCGTATAAACATTTTCATTACAGAATTTGACTTTTTTTCCTCAAAAATAGAGAAAACTTTGGCGTTGACGGTATTTAAAGGTTCATATTCTACTGTATTGTGATGGAAAATGACAAATTGACCAGTGTTCAGTTCACCTTTTGAACTGTCTGGTTTCGTTTCTGTTGTATTTAACTAAAACAGTTGAATTCTGCGTAGACAGGAAGGCTACGTTTGCAGTTTGGTTGTGATGCATGATAAATATAGTAGTGCTCATAGGACTCATACCATGTCCTTAAAGCTGTGTCACTTCCTCTTTGTGCTGTCGCTCTTAAACTTTTCCTACATGAGTGTAGTTTTAATTAATTCCAATTTAAATTATATTGGAGCCACTATTCACTTTTAAGGTCTTTGTAAATGTTTGTTAAATATCTTTGTGTTATTTATGCAAGAAATTATATACATTTTTCAAATCTGATTTTATATTTTCTTTGTGTTTTTTTTTTCCATTAGTGTGTGAAGTGAAAAAATAACGTACAGATGAAATAGATGAAGTTGTGCTGAAAAAACAGATACCAAACATGGGTATAGGAAACATGTGTTTATATAGTATATAAAGGTAAAATCAGAAGTGCTCAAAAATGGACTGAGACCCCCTAAAGGTTAAGTGCTTAGAGTCATTACTCTGTTCAGACTAAATAGTTTGGTACATGTGAAGCCTTGTCCCCTGGGTTCTGCTGTGGGAACCTGGACACACTGTGGACAAACTCAGTCCTACTTGACAGGACATGGGACAGATCCTGGGACTGTCTTTGAAACTGGACCCTTTGTCTCTACTCTTGGGACATCTAACTGTTTCTTGAGTTGCAACTTAGATAATTGAGCACTTCAGAGTTCTATTCATCTGAGCCCATCGCACGAAAGTATTCCAACACAATATTATTTTTATTATTTTTCTGGTCCGGCCCACTTTAGATCATAATAGGCTGAATGTGGCCCCTGAACATGAGTGTGACACCTCGGTTCTACACTCTGTAATTATACTCCATGTCTGTCCTGACATCGAAGAATGGAGCAGCGACCTGCAGGTTTAACACTCCATTTCACTTCTTGCTGAGCAACGCTCTCACCACACTGACTCACTCCAGGGGCGTGGGCGAGGACTTTCACTGTGGATCTGCACTGATCCATATTAATGTCCAAAGCATTTTCATCACACACAGGATTATGTCTCCTGTACTTGAAATGGTAACCTCCTGAATTGCTGCAACACACTGAGGTATCACATGGATTCTGTACACACGTACGATGTTAAGCACAGTCTGGTAACAGTTTTTCAGGAGAGGCCGACAAGGAGAAAGGGCTGTCAAACTCATTTCACTTCAGGGGCCAAATTCAGCTAAATTTGTTCTGAAGTGGGCCGGACCAGTTAGATAATAACAGAATTATGTATAAATGCTCTCAACTCAAACTTTCCTTACATAATGAAAATGTTTGCATCTATAAAACATTTTTAAAACAATGTGAATGACATGTACAACCTAAAATTTCTTACATTACATTTGATTGACGCTTTTATCCAAAGCGACGTACAAGGTATAGGCATGTATAGCGTAAAGGGCCTTGCCTTGCCCAAGGGCCCACCTGGGATTCGAACTGGCAACCTTCTGCACCAAAGTCAGCGGTGTAAACCAGTCACTAGTCCACTTCTTAAGAAAAATAAGTCCAATTTTAACAACATTAACTTAAAGATCACAGTGAGTCTATAGATACACAAAACATTTAATAACAGGTAGAATACTGGTAAAATTACACTTCCCTTAAGGCATTTCAGGTTGTTCATATTCAGGTTATTTGTATATACAGTTTATTTGAGTGTAAATATAGGAAAATTACATGAAAATATTTACATTTACAAAGAGAAACATTTGCAGTTGTGAGTATTTAAAGGTTATTAGGATCATATTTGACTGATCTGAACATGGAACCTCAACTAAAATTTCGTGACGATCTTAAGCGTAATTTTTCACTTCACAAAGTCATCCCGAGGGCCTGATTGGAACCTTTGTCAGGCCACATGTTTGACAACCCTGATCTAAATACTGACAGAACGCCACAAAGACTCAGTCATTTGAAATGACCAGATGATCCAGAGGTAGACTGAGGAGCTTTTGTGTTTCCTGTAGGACCTGACTGGCCAGCGCACTCTTTCTGAAAAATGACACGGTCCTAAGGGCACGTTGGGCGGCCAAATTCAACATGTGTGCAAAGCGTCGCACATTTGGCAATGGCCATATTTGAGGCGCTGTCCGTCACCAACACTGGTTCTTTTTCCGTAACGCCCCACTCCTCAAAGACTTTGAGCAGCACCTAGCCCAGATGCTGTCCGCTGTGTCTGCCGAACAAACCTCTGGGGTGCAGAACATACGACATCAGCTCCCAGTTTGAAGAAATGAAGTGTCAGCGTAGCATAGGACTGCGTTTCACCCGTCACATGTCATGGCTACTGTGCTTGCTTCTGAGATTGAGTCGATTACATGATGTTTTACCTCAGCATACAAGCGAGGCACAGCGGTTTCTGTTATGAAGCGATGAGTCGGCATATTGTAGCGTGGTTCACATTCCCGAATTAGTTCTCGGAAGCCTTTGTTTTCAACTGAGCTGTACGGACACAAGTCTTTGCATATGTCGGACAGTCTCACTGCGGTGACTTTTTGAGCCTCCTGTGATGTTGGGGGGATTTCGTCTGAAACTCCGCTGTCAGATTTGCTTGTGTTGTTGTGCTACCACTAGCATTGTTTGCTAGTGAAATGCTAGTGCGGGGTCATGTGGAGCTGCAGATTAGTAGTGCTGCCCCAGTACTTAACCTTCATTGGGCAGACTTTAAATACTGTGTGTGTCATGTCCAGGTCCGACTTTCCCTGTTGTTTGAGAAATCCAGAATGCTGCCAAATCTGAGCCTTGAATTTGGCTGGAGGTGAAAATATTTTCCCTTCACTGTCTTCATCCATGTTTCTTGTCACAGAATGTCTAACGCGGCAGTCTTCACTTCTTCTACTGTTAGCAGTGCTACCACCACATGGCCCAAATGCACTTTGCACAGGAAGGAGCAAAGTCAGATGCTGTTTCACAAACTTGATAAATTGTTTGTTGTATGTGAAATATTGATACTGACACCTCCGTGTTGATGCACAATGTATCCCGGTATTGATATTTTTAACACATCCCTAGTTCAAAATCTGACCTTTGATCCCTGCCCTTTTATCAGACTTTGTGTTTACCATTAACAGACCTCCGTCTACAAAGGCCACAGTTAAATAGTACCACCTACTCCTCCCTTTTGGTGCAGACACTCATTCTTTTAAATTGGAAGAATGACACCCCCCCCCCCCTTTGGCAGATGGACATGTCATGGTTTTCCTTAAAATTGAACATATTAAATCTACAGTGAAAGGATCAATGGGGAAGTGAAATGTGTTATGGCATCCTTGTGTTTCTTATGTAGAACAGCTGACAATGCACCTGTACTGTATGTGTGTGAACAAAGTGATGGGATAATTATATAGTGGAGCGCTTTAATTTGTATTTACTTTTTATTTATTTGTGTGTGTGTGTGTGTGTGTGTGTGTGTGTGTGTGTGTAGTTTTTGTGGCGTCTTAAATCTCTGTTATGTCTCAGTGTTTGTCGTGCTTGTATGTTACTCGTATGTAAAAATACACTGGTCAGAATGAATAAATAAACACTTGTTAAAATCGTTCTTTAAGTTTAATGCTCTGACTGAGCTTGGTTTTTCACTGGTGGAACCTTGGAACAAATTGCCAAAGCGTATGTGAGCAGTTAGCAGTAGGAAGGAAGCACGCCTCTTTGCCCCTCCTTACTGAGACAAGATATTCTTAGATGAGAGGTGCGGTGCATATTTAATACTTTATCACATCTACGATCTTAATTAACGGGGGAGGAGGGGAGAGTGGCTGGGTAGTCATGTGATGTGTAGAGGGTGGGTTCGGCCTGATATCAATCTCTCTCTCATCAGATAATGGTCAGGGTAGGCTGTAAATAGGTCAGTGTATGCATGATGAAGATCTACAGATACGGCGCAGCAGTGCAGTAGTACATCCAAAGACGGAGCGGACGCAGGTCTGGGTCGATGTGGACCAGAAGCAGCTCATGGCCACAGGTCACAGGCTGTCAGGTACACTGATCCAACGCACCAGTATGAGCTGTCAAAGCTCATGGTCATGTGATGACCTCCTGAACAGGGTGTGCATTGGCAAGAATCTGGTGATACAGTACAGTTCACAATGCCAGGATCATGATACGATATATCGCAATATACTGCGATACTGTGAACCGGGCAGCATGTTCTTATGTTTGTGTCTTTTTTTTAATGATTGTTTCGTGGAATTTTTTTATTATACCGGGCTGAATCCTCATTCACCCTTACCCCTCCCCTCATTTTGTGTGTTCACGTGAGGAGGTAGTGTTGTACCATTCTCAATTAGACGGTGGGGAGGGGCTAAGGCGAAGGCCTTGAAACGGAGCCCATGCAACACAGACGGTTCCAGCTCTGACCACATGATGAAAACTGTAGGAAACAGACATGTTCTTCTGTTTATAGTCACATCCATGATGATGATGACGGAACAGGTCTGGAAGGGTTGGACCGTTTAGAGAAGGGCTACACCACTACCCCTTACAGCTCTGTTTAAAGGGTAAGGGCCAAGGGGGAGGGCTAAGGGCTGTATTGGTCTTCTTCGGTGCTCCCAATCTGCAAAGGTTAGTAATGACCAAAAGTGGTCTGAAGAACAAACAGGTGGAGCTTCTATAGGATGTGTTGGACAAACAAGTCTGTCCATGAAGGCCTCACCTTGGAACTTAAAAGACAAACAGGACACCACAACAGTACGACAGTACCCACAAACACTCATCTTATGAAGTATTGTTTTTGGAAGAACAATGTACAAACTAACCCTTTACTAACCCTAACCCTAAACACATTGTAATTCAAATGTTTCGATGGTAAATGTAATAATGACAATGAAAGCCAGTCACAGTTATTTTTCTTTCTTTTCTGATTCCTTAGGTTAGCTAATTCTGCTCAGCTACGCACTAACCACAAACCTCACATCGAAGCAGCACGTTTTACATCCTGCAAAAGGAAACACTGTTGATAGAAATCCATACTCAAGTTGTGCAGCCCTCACCATCAATAATCAATAAATCTAACTGCAAAACATTAAGCTATACGAAGCACAATTAACTTAATTTGCTCAAAGCGGCTCCCCTTGAGAACTTGAATCCTGGCTATTAGACATAATTGGAGTCATTTATACAACAACATCAAACCCTAATAATTGAACTAAACGACAAATGTATAATAATAATAATAATAATAATAATTATTATAACAATATAATTTTACAACAGTATGGCAGAAAGGGGGCGGTACATTCAGCGTTCTCATGTTTGGTTGTTTTTGAATCAGTCAAATAACACATCTTTTTTTTTGGGGGGGGGGGGCGACTGGAGAGTAGGCTTGTGTCCAATAGGATGCTGGCTCGACCCCCTGGCCCAGCGGAGAGTGCCCCCGAGCAAGGCTGCATTCACCCCCCAGGCACCTGACACGGCGAGCCCAGCCCATGTGTGTGTGATGCATGTTTGCATGATGTTTACATGTGTTTACATGTTTACATGTGTACTGAAAGATTCTGTGTGGTGTGGGTGTGGTTTTACTGCAGACTAAACTCAATAAATGGTTTCATGTTACACCAGTTCTTATGTCATTTGCCGTGCTAAACCTTTACATTTTCATGCTTTTGTGTTTTATTCGACTCCATTTGATTACGTGTCAATTTAAACCCAGATCTCCAGTTCGTCTATGTCTAACCCTCATTGCGTGGTATTTGACGCATTGATCCAGGTCGGACAGGATGCTACTAACGGCGTGAATGCACATGTGGAAATCTTATTCAGATTATTCAGTTTATTTACACATTCATGATATCAGTTTGTTTACTGGCATACGTCTCATCTCTGACTTCAAGCTATTTTTCTTTACTATCATAAAACAGGGTGTAGATTTATTTCAGTCAAACAGTAACTGAGCTGTGATGTTGTAACGATGCGTTCTGAATTCTGTTGACTGTATCTTTGTTTTTTATTTTGGCTTCTCATAGTAGGTGGTATTTAACGCCAAAGAGGGTCGGGCGGAGATGTAAACATCTAATTCGTTGAGGTGGAGCAAGGTCTCTGAGGGGAATAAATGTCATGCAGAGATTAAATGATTCTGCGAGATGAGGGCGCAGTCACAGTTGTTCACCCCCTGCCTCCAGTGCAGCAGCATGTGCTTGGTGTGTTAAGGAGTGTGACACTAACTAGAGAGCGCCGCTCGCATCGTACCGTTACACTGTTTACTGTAGGGAAGTGGAGGAGCAAACGGGACGGTTAGAAAGACAAAAATGTGTTAAAATGGATTGGCACACTGTCGCGCACAAGAAATGGGTTGCGTCCATTGCATATGTATTTTTAAAAAATAATATATACACTTAATCTCTTCCTGCTCCCATTCCTCTGTTCCCCCTCATGCTGCACTGTCGAGCAAAGCAAAAGTGCCAAAAAATCCAACGCCATGAAATCCTTTTTACTTCAACTGTAACATTCATGTAGCAGCATTAATAAATGTTGTATGCCTGGTCTGAAAAGCCCAGATTAAAGTGTCTGGTTTTTTTTCTTCTTTTTTCTTAGTAAGTCTTCCCTTTCCTTTCAGCAGATGAAAAAGCAGCGTGCTCCCAAAAGCCTCTGAAACATGACAGAGCGGCTCCCCTGCTACATCTCATCTGTAAAGAAATCCCTATGTTCTCCATGAGTGGGCTTAACCATGTGTACACAAGTATCGCACAGTGACAGGTAATGATTCACCACGCACACACACACACACACACACACAGCTCTGACATAGCAAATAAACAAAAGCGTAATAGAATGTAAGTTATGGACGTGCCATTACAGCATATGCATGTATGTTGTAACCCTTAAAAGAAATGACAAGAGCGGCTGGTGTTATAATGAAGCAAATTTTTAACTACCTCCTGTCAGAGACATGACTGTCTGCATTTATCAGCTGGAGTGAGTCATCTGTATTTCTGCATCCTCCCTGCAGCTCACACTCGACTACACACATTTGTCTCAACGAATGGAGACCATTTGCCTGATGACTCAACAGTAGCAGGTGTAGATAATACATCCATAATCGCATCAAGACAGAAAAACTCTAAACATTAAAAAGTACAAAGCCTTGGTTTACTTAGTTTTAATATAAGTCGGTCAAAATTAACACATTAACACAGATCAATCCATCCTCATGATTAATCTGATTAAAAATGTTAACACACATGAGCACGTGATCAGCTGATCCAATACTGACAGGCATCAGTACGCTCTCAGGAAGGAACAGGAACATTCATCCAAGCACTTCCACCTTAAAATACCACCTTAACACCAAACATACATTAGTCTGGGTTTCTGTTAGCACTATGGCTAATGCATCGCCCAGTTTTGGCCAAACCCGTTCAGTGCACATGAGGGATGTCCCGATCCAGGTTTTTGCACTTCCGATCCGATACCGATACTGGCCGATACCGATACCGGCCTATACGAGCATGTATTAAAATTTAAAG
>JAPSES010010150.1:0-14158 GCA_029822895.1 Maxillicosta whitleyi
CCATGGAAGGATCAGAACTATTGGTGCAGTTAAATCCACTGAATGTCTCCTGGAACCAGAACCAAAGGTGGTGCAGTGTATTTACTATGTATGAAAAGATCACAGCAGCTACCTTTTTCCCCGCTGATATTTTATCCCCCAGACAGCCTCATATGAAACCATGATCCAACTAACATAAACACAACCTTAACCAGTGAACGCAGCTTCTCTGACTTCTACTTGTTTTTGTTTCTGTTTTTCAGTTAAAATATGCCCGACCTGGCCTGCCTGCCTTCAGCCAGGAGGTGTTGAGGAAATGGAAAAATGAGGTGAAGCTTCAGAGGAAAGTCCACTGTCCCAACCAGGTACAAATAATATCTAATAGATTAAAACAAAGCTGAAGTGTCTAATTTGATTTAGAAGGTCTTATAATGTAATTGTGTACTTCTCAGGGCTGTGGCAGCACTTACACCAGTGTGTCTGGACTTAAGGCCCATTTGGGACTCTGCACAAGGGTATACCACCTCTCCTCTGTTTCTCTAAACCTTCTAATCTTCTAATCTTGAATATTGTCATTAATTATCATCTGGATTTAACAGTAATATATGAGATGAAGTAGAAGTAAGGTAAATATGTTTCTTGTGCATGGAGGCTGTAGCACTGTTTTTTATTCTTATTTACAAAAATACAATGTTTGTTTGTTTAATTCTGATATGATAGAGGATTCAAAAGACAACATCTATGACAGCCATCTTGGTTTCTTACAAAAGATCCTTCCAGTCGGTGATATTATCAAATCCACTCCACCTCAGGTAAATATTTTTGATTTTCCGGCTTTTTAATTGCATTTGATCACATTTCAGGGTGACTTTGAAGCTGGAAAATACAGATGCCTGATCTGCAATAAAGAGTTTAACTCAGAGAGTGGTGTCAAATACCACATCAACTCTGTCCATTCACAGGTAATGTTTTTATGTGTTACTCTATGCAGATGACAGTACAACTAACAGACACCATAACAACCTACCTCATACCATGTTTTGGTCTTTGGTCTTCTGTCTCCAACAGGACTGGTTTGTGACAAACAAAAAAGCTTCCAAGAAGTTTGAGAAGTTCCTCAGAAACCAGTCTAAAGAGTTTCTCCATAACATGGACAAGCAGATGGCACATCAGTACCACCACCACCTCCAGCATTATCAGCATCACCACCACCATCAGCAGCACCAGATCCATCAGCATCCCCTGCAGCCACTGCATCACCTCCAGCACCAGGCCCAGTTCCTCCATTCAGAGCACCAGAACCTTCCTCCGCAGATGGACACTCAGATTCAGCAGCCGATGATGCACTATACCCCCCTGGAGGCTCCTGCTGGGCCAGTGTGGGCGGACATGGACCGAAGAGAATTAGAGCCAGTGGAAATGGAAGATACTGCTTCGGACACACCAGCAGAGGACAGTAGTGAAGTTGTAGAGGTGAAGGGGATAGAGGTGGAGAGAGGAGTGGGAGAAGGGGAGAGGGGGATGGTGGATGGAAGGCAGAAGGACTGTTTTGAGTTCAGCGGTAGTGGAGAAGCCGGTGCTGGTGCTGGTGCTGGTGGTGGGAGTGGGAGTGGGTGCGGTGGCAGCAACAGTAGTAGCAGCAACAGCAGTAACACCGGCAGCTCATCCAGTGAATCAGAGGTGGAGCAGCAGGACCGGCTGAGACAGATGGACCAGTGGAACCTGAAAAGGCCAGATGACATGGAGGCTCACCCTGAGTCTGGAAAACGACAGAGGAACATTTAAACATAGACTAATAACACTTGGGTGTTGTGCACCAGAGCTGATTTTAACATAGATTTTATTAGAAACAGAGGATTCAATATGTGCATCATCCGCAGGTCCAACAAATGAGCATGAAGCCATGGACCTAAAACCTCTAGAGCTGGAGGCAACAACAGGGTTTACGTCTGGTCTTAAGCTAAGTCATTCATATCTTATCTAATACATACACTGTTATCAGTTGCACCACTAGGTTTAAGCCTCATTCTTCCAAAAACTGAGCTGATGAATAAATCAGAATGTGGGCTGTTTAATGATTTTTATCAGTAGAACTTGGCATAGTAAAACATCTGCTTCCATCAACGAGTTTGTAAGAACTCATTATGAAAAAAACACATTTTAACTTCATTCGTAAATTATTACATATTGCAGAGGTTATCACAAAATACTGGAGTTGCACTTTTGGTAGCAGCCTTTTCAACAAGCTGAAGCTTTTTCATTGTGTTTTTTGGCAAACAGTATCAAAAGGCCGTTGCATCCATTAACTCTGATTAAAAAAAAAAAACATGATGAGTTTATCAAGGCTAACTTTTGACAGAAGCCCTATTCATTAGACTGTATTTGTAAGATAAACATGATAAAATTGTTACTGCATTTGTGTGACTTTTTAACGTCAGAATTAACCAGAACAAAAGTCTAATTGAATATTTGGTTAAGTTTAATTTAGCTTAGCTGCCACAAGTAAGAATTGTTTTTGTTAATTATTATGTAATGCATCACATTAATCTGTTTTCATTTTGAAGGGTAACTCATGCATTTTGTAATAATAACAGCAATTTGCAGTCTTTCATTAGAAAATGGCAGCATCTAAGTGGGTTATTATTACTTGCTGAAATGAAAACGTGATACATTTTCATATCAAAGTGTGTTTCAAAGACTTTACAATGTGTAGAATTTCAGGTAAGAGGCTTATTTGGGACAGAACCAAAGCAAATGTGCACAGGTGAACACATGTGAATGAAACGATGTAAAGATGATCTGTCGGAATACACGAATTAATGATAGGATTTTTTATTTCTCTGTAGGTGTAAATTAGAAATTATACATAAAAGTACATAAGCAACACGTTGTTTGTTGACTGTGAGACAATAGACAATAGTCAGTGTCACATGGTCATTTTTAGGCGGAGTCCGGACTCAGCTTAAGTCCAGTTGATGCAACCAGCTCCTGATGTTTTGGAGATAGACCAAACTTTTTCATGTGATGTTTGACTGATATCCTCACATCAGCATAGATATGAAACCTTAAACACTTTTTATTTCCGATGCTCCTTCTCTGTCTTCTAATGGTTGTCAGTGTATAGCCTTGAGAAATGTAGTATAATGTGTGTTTATCTTTGAAATGTATCTTATTCTTTTAACACATTTGATAAGCCCTTCTTGTCTTTCATGTTTACCTAAAAGGGAAAACTTACTTAAAGAGAGGATGAAGAATAGTATTTTGTTAGACTTGTCTAAGTGTTCTCTCTCTGTCCGAACATATTTTGTGCCTCTTAAGTATGATTGATATATATATATATATGTGTATATATATCTTCATTCTAATCATCGCCTGGTCTCATTTTTACATTTGTCAGCCTAAATAATAGCACACATTCTCCTCATTCTCTTACAGTCATGATTATTTGTGATTGAACTACATTTAATGGTGCAGGCTAACAAAGCAATTAATTCTCACCGACACAAATGAGGTGATAATAGTTCATATCCAACAGTTGTAGCAGGAAGTAGCAGTACACCTCTTTTTTTTTTCTTTTTAACCCTCAAAGACCTAAACATCCACCAGCAACCAAAAGCATCTACTGACCAACAAAGATTAATAACTTTTCATTCACTAATCCTACTAACACACTTCAATAATCCAGATAAAAAGCTACTTTTCAGTAATGTTGTATACGTGTTTTTGTTGTTTTTAATGTTCAGAAACCTCATAGTGAACATGGTCGTCCTCTGCAGATTGTTGATTGATGTTTTTATGTTCATTTAATAATGTATATTGCAGAAAAAAAATCACTTTCTCTTCAGTTGTCACTGTTTTGATGTAATAGCCTTTGAATTTAGTCTGAGCTCTTATTAATGTCTACGTATTCAGTAGGAAAATGTGTGATTTTAGCTGAAAAATGTAAAATGCAGAGGATAATAATGTAGTAAGTGGTGATAAATTACTTAGGAAAAGTTGAATGTAGAGAAAGAAAAAGTCACTCGGAAGTTTAGGTCTTAATGGGTTAAAGCATCATTTCCATTTATGTCTGTGCATCAAAATCAATTTCGCCTGTATCTTCACTGTGATAACAAAACTCCCATAAGTGACTAATCCTGTTGTTTGTTTGCAGAGAAACACTTTCATCACATGACTCCATCAAAAGCCAAAATTATTTCCATTAACATTATTTGACTTTAGATGTTTAAGGGAGCCACAGCCCCTTTCATCCGTACTCAACCTTAAGAATCAACCTGTTAAAGTGTGAGACTTTGTCATTAACGCCCAAATGAAACGGAAATAAATATAATTCCTTTAAAGATGGCATCAGCTGCCACATACAATCTTAATCCTCTTGATTGTGAATTTCCAAGCCTGCACATCCATTTAAAACAAGACATTTACCATCAGCATTTTGTTTTCTTTTTCTACTTCTAGTTTGACAAAAATGTAACTGGATTTTTGACAGTTTTAGGTGAAATTTCAGAATAAGGTAGTTTCCCTGCTATAAAAATGAACTTTCATGCTCAGCTTCTAAGTAGAATATGTTTTTACATGACAAAAAGCACAACGTAAAATCTGAAATACAGCCGTTCATGATCACAAAATCAACATTGGCCAATAAATGTGACTCTATATGATGCTAAGGGGGATTTTTTTTTTTTTTTTTCCAATAATATCACAAAGCAAATGAATGGTCCAGAGTGTATTTATTAATGATCAAATGAACGTTATTTTCACACAACATATTTTTACTGCTAGTATGTGTTAAAATTTGAAGAGTTTTATGAGGAATATTGGTGTTTTGTTTTTTTCTTCTTCAAAAGCAACCCTGTTTTTCTCATTTTCATGGAATATAATATCCAATAGCATGTAGCCTAAGGTTTATGTACTCTGCATTTTGTATTTACTATTGTGATGTACGGTTATGGATGGTTGTCAGTTGTTCGTCATGTTTGAACTCAAATTGTTTTGGATTAGTTTTGTACGACTCTTTTACATTTGAAGAGTTTTTTTTATTTTTTCCCCACTGTTCACTACTGTTGAATTCAGTTTATCTTGCAATCACTTTTATTTAATGTCAGCGTGTTTGCCCTTTAATCTGTTAAATAGTCAACAAATTGTATATACAGTATATACTGACAGAAATAATTTTCTTTATCTGTTCAAAGTGCTTTACCCTCCGTTAATCTCCATCAGATGCCTTCTAGAAAATAAAATAATTAAGGACATGGGAAGTATTTCATGACGCTTCTGCAATATTAATTTAACGTGCAGTGATCTTCTTATCTTATGAGTAAATCATTTACATTCATTAATTTGGTATTTACTTATGGCTTAGTTTTAAAACTGAGCAAGAAAACTATTTTGGTTCTTTTGGGGGTTTTTTTCCGCAAAGACGCCTTACTCAGACCTTATCTTATTTTTTAAATTACAATAATATTACAGTTAGTCTGTGATGATGAAAATATTTAGACCCTTTATTTCAAATGAATACTTTAAAATAAAATAAAATAATTGGAGGTATACTCACTAAGATACTTCAACACAAAAACGGTAAATGTCTCATGAGCTCAGAAAACAAGGTTTTCATTTTTGTCGTGATGTATTTTCCAGCAAATCAGTAAGAGTTTATAGTTTAAAAATTCATGGGAAAGACCCAAAAAAAAGAGTTTGTTCGAGGTGCTCTTTGGAAAAAGGGATTATAAAGTGGATGAGAAACAGAAAGAAAACACCAAGGCACCCTGTTTAAGCATTAAAATGCCTTTATTCTCGTGACATGATCATATATGGACATTTAAAAACACTTCAAGATGTTTCAGCTTCAGGCCTTCATCAGGAAGTGAAATACTTGACTTAAACAGAGTGCCGTGGTGTTTTCTTCCTCTTTGTCGTCTAGTTTATAGAGTTTATTTAGATTAAAAATTTGGACAATCTGACATTCGATCTTAATATATATATATATGTATATATTTAACCAGGTAAGTTAAAGGTAACTTGAGAACTGCTTCTCATTCTCAATAACAGCCTGGACATGTAGAGACAAACAGTCACTCTCACATTCACACCCATGTGTAATTTAGATGAACCCATCAGTGCATGTCTGTGGATGATGGGAGGAAACAGAGTGCATGGAGAGAACCCACACAAACACGGGGGGGACATGCAAACTCCACATTAGAATTGGAATCAAACCTAGGACCTTCTTGCTGTGAGGTGACTACTGTACCACTGCAGCCCAAAAAAATAAACATTATGTCCTTCAATTTAAGACAAACTTTCAAAACTGGAGAGTGAAACCTGTATCTGAAACATAAGTAAAGCTCTGAGACTAATGCACTGCAATTAAAAGTACAATAGAATTGCCTTTAAGATGCTGGAGGAAAAAAAAACTAAAGTAAAAAGTACGTTTACCTCATTGTCATACTTAAAGGAACTTAGAGAAAAGTTGAAATATTCCCCACGTCCTCTTATGCTTGTGACCAAATTATTATTGTCATACATGACTTTGAATCATGTAATACTCAGCATTAAGACATTTCACAATGTTTTCACAAATCATACATTATTAGACTTTTCTATGCCTCAGAACCACTTTTAATGCTTCATGTTTGTTTTTATACCATATCCCTATCTTAGTTTGTCCCATGTTGCATTGGGTGGATTATTTTTTACTTCAACTAATTTTCTCTGTGATAAAACATTTTTTTCAGCGCTCTGACCCTTGTCTTTTTTCTGTCTCAATATGTTTCTTTTCATGCTGAAGCATAGTTATGTAATGTAAAAGTCAAATTAGGACATTGTTTTAGTAATGTTTTTATTTTTGTTTCACAGAATTTATCTTACTGTTGATCATAAAACAAAAAATAAATCATTTTATCAGTCACAGCTTTTAATTATGGTCCATTTGGATTTTTAAAAAGGATTCTTTAACTTTAATATAATTTCATCAATACTGGGACTTGTGTTTCAGAATAACAGGTACAACTTTAATATTCTCATCCTTTATCTAACATTTATACAAGTCAAATGTATGCTATGTTTTCCATATACCATAAATAAACGGTCTTTTATGTGTTTCCGTTCTTCATTTTGAGGAATACCATGTCAGAGTGAGTATAATGGCATTATGATGTATAATAGCATTATCTCAGCCAAACTACAGTAAAAAAAAAAAAAAAAGTCTACCGAGTACGTTTTTTAGGAGTTATATGCTGCTGTTTCACAGTACCACCAGTGTTATGACAAGAGGCAATAAGAACATAATACAAAAGAAAAACCATGTATGAAAGAAAACAGAAGCGTAAATCATGCCAATACAGTATGTGTGTGGGATTAGAAGATAGCCTAATATTTATTGCATCACACTATATTGTTCCTTGTCGCTGGTGTCTGTTATTTTTCTTACATAAAAGAAATATATTCTCACCAAAAATTCATGAATAAAAATGAATCAGAATGCTAAAAATGAAGTGTTTCATGATCAAAATTTGCCAAAGCAGGTTCTCCAGGCCTGAGTTTAAAGCACAAACAAATCCTAGCTATATATAAGTGTTTTTTTTGTTTTGTTTTGTTTTTCTCACCATGGCAAGGCTTAAACGCAGCAGTGAAGCCATTCTGGGCACAACATAAATCAAACTGAAGTAAAACTAAATGTAGAGTGCATCAGTGAGAACAAAATGACTTCATGATTGTTGATATTCACTGGCAGGTTTTATTTTTAAGCTTTTTTTTTTTGTTTCCTTATTGGTCATTACCTGCTTTAGCTTTGCACATTTTTGTAAAAAAAATATATATAATCATAGTCCAAAATTATGTAATCTTATAAAAAATAATATGAAAAGTTTAAATGAGACAGATAAACTGATGTTTTCTTTGGGTATGACCTTAAATACAAAATGTACAAATGCAACTTCAAATGTTATTAAAACACATAACAGGTCTAATATTAATTAACAAACAAACAATCAATAAAAGAGAAATACTCTTCTCCTCCTCTCTTCATCATCCATTTTCCACTCATTGTTTTGGTTAAGTATCCAGTCAGGAATTGTATTGGCACTTTATTTATTCTTCCCAACAACCCGCTTCAGTCATTATGACTTTATATATTCTACATAGTCTTAGTCTTCTTGCTTTCTTACTGTTATTTTTGCTGGTGTGTGTATATTTATGTTTGTTTTCTATCTTGTCTCTAACCTGATTAATTGTGCTGTTATGTATCATAACCAGCTGGCTCTTGGAAAAGACAGTTTTACTCTCAATAAGTCTATAAAAATAAAAATAAATAAAATAAAATAAGATTTAAAAATAAATAAAATATGACCGCCTCTCCTTATTTCATGGCATAGTTTGGTCCAAGTGCCAGAGTTCTTAGTTGATGCTACTAAATATATTTCCATCCAAAAGTAAAACTATATTTTTTTGCATTTGTAAATCAATGGAAAACATCCGATACTGATATTTTTTATGTTCTTTAAACATAATAGATGGCTTGTCTTGCACCTACATGAATCTTGGACAAATAAAATCTATTGTAAGAAGAGGACTGAACCATGCCTGCATAGTTTTATATTTTTAGGGTTTGCATGGTTTGTGACATTGAAATGGTGGGGCCTAAAAGTGTTTTTTTCCCCCTCTTTTTCTTGGAGGGACCCCTGTTCCCAGAAATAGCCTGTGACCCAAGTCGTGACCTGAGCCCAGCAGCAGCAGAAGTCCTACTGATAAACGGTGCAGTTCCACTTTTGGACCCACAGGGAGCGGTGTACACCTCCATGCACATACACTAACATGGCGGTCTGATGTCAGGAAGAATTTAACTTTCATTATATCGAAGCATTACAAATAATGCGGCTGGTGTTTATTTACTGCTGCCTACGAAAGAATAAGGGTTCGGCTTATGTACCGGGTGAGTCCGTGCAGGTATAACGAATTTATCCAGGTTCGTATAGTATGGGATTCGATCTCGAGTGACCTGATCCTAGCAAACCGGAATCGGTACGAGGCACTTCAGCCTTCGCCACCAGGGAAGAAGACAGTGTAACTCGCAGGGTGAGTTTATAACAACAACAACAACAACAGCACTACTCTTGTTAAACTATATGAGACACAGGTTGATTTTAATTGTTTATAATGGATACTTCAGGACAGTGTAAGCTCTTAAGCCACTTTAGCTTGCTAGCTTTAGCTGTGCAGTGTTAGCATAATAGCGTGGCTACACAAGATGTCAGTCGCTGGGAAAACAATTGAAGTTACAGGAGTTTACCAGTGCAGTAACTTGCGAAACAGGACGTTTAATATTTGGGAACTGTGCCGAATTAATGAATGAATCCTAGCTTTAAGAACGTTGTTGGTTGTGGTTTGTCTAATAGACGTCTGACGTTAACAATACGGATGAGTCATATTAAACTGACTTATTATTACATCAGGTTTGGTTCGCCATGTGTCGGTACCATTTGGTCAAAAGTTCACAGTTTCCTTTAACCCTTTTCTGTAATTTTCACCCGTGTGATTTAGGATTAATTCTAAAAAAAAATTCTTCCTCAAGTTGGTACTGTCAGTAGCACGGAAAAATCCAGACTAGTTGTAATGATCATGATCAATCCATGAAATATGTTGTTTCTGTCAGTGGTGACAACTCACTTTCGGATGTACTACAAACAAGGGTCTGCTTTTATATATATATATATATATATATATATATACACATACATACATACATACATACATACATAAAGAGAGAAGAGAGGTTAAATGATTAAGCAGTAAAATAATCCCTTCAGTCAGTTGTGCACAATTGCAGTCCTCAATGTGCATTTTTGACAACATCATCATCTTTTCATTTACGTGGATCTGCAAATGTGCAAAACATTTAGTAACAGCCATAATGTGGTTAAAATTGCACTTACTTCTCTTTAGATATTTCAGGTTGTTCATATTTTTTCAGGCTGCTCACATTTGAATGTGAAAGGATAATTTGTAAAATAATTTATTTTTGTGTTTAATTTGCAGATGTTCAGAGTCTGAGGCCAAAGTAATATAGTAGATCCTAATTTTCTAAGTTAGTTTGTAGGGTTAAGGTTAGGGTTGGTTGTTGGTAGTTAGTTGAATTTGGAGCTACCAGGCAGGAAGCAAAGAGGAGATTTATGGATGTGATGAAGGACGACATGCAGGTAGTGGTTGTGAAAGGAGACAGGGTTAGAGACAGCCCAGTTTAGCAGCATGTTTTACATTGTAATATTTTTTATTTAATTGGCATTACTTGAACTTCGATTTTGAAATTAGAATTAAAATTAGTGTATGTGTACAGTTATCCATTTGCAATCGACAAAAAGAGGATTGGATTAGTGGTAACAAATCTGCACATTTATTTCTGGTTGGTTTTCTCCAGTCAGTGTAGTTTTATAACATGATGAAAAGTGCCTATTTACCACAACCTGAAGTTGCATGTTAACTAACACTAATGAAAATGTATAAATCCATTGGTTCATTTTGCACACACTAACATTGATTATAAAGATACACAGATATTGTAATTTTAAACATTTTCTCACGATGCTCAGCATTTTTCAACTTTTCATAATATCTAAGCTACGGGGTCTGTGGCATTAAAGTGTTAATGTTTGGTATTCAGCCCAAGAAAATAATTCTCTATATTTTTCTGTTTTTGTGTGAGCAGGTGAACAGGCAGAGTGAGGTAAACGTGCTCCACACATGAGGAGCCATCTGATAAAACGATTGCCACTCAAGAACCTCAGAGCCTATGGATACCACCAACTCTGAACAAGGTTTATTATGAGATTTCTCTGTTGATTTACATGAGCTTTACACAGAATGTATGTAATGTAGGGTCCAAAAGCACCTGGAGTCACTAGTGTGTAGTAAGTTAAATGTTCATACCTTAACATTAATAATATTCATTCCAGTTCAGCTTTATTGATCCATGTGGGCCATCTCAATACACACACAGAGAGCACCTGATTACACATAGACACTAGACATCTAAAATATATATGAATATACACATACCATAAAGTGCTCATACATTCACACAGTAGAGATTTCCATTTTATTTGTTTTCCAGAATTACTGGCCAGTAATTACACCATTGATTGGTTAATGAATTAATACTGTTTCATCTGTTAAATATGATAAATGTTAAAGCAGCGTATGATGTTCATCACCAATTTGTGATAGTCACCTTCAAAGTTATTCACTGTGAGGGAAGTGATTCAGGTGCATAATCACAGAAAGACTAACGGATTTGTGATACTTTACAGATACAGTGATACAGATTTGATGAAAAATTGATGACGAACGTCATACACTGCTTTAATGTCAGTAGCATTTAACATAGTTATGTTGGGCTAAAGGCAAGTATTTGATGACAAAATTGAACACAACCCTGATTTAAATAACTTATGAAGTGAAAAACTGGTGCCTGATATGCCTCATGAACTGCTTTATTAACAGTAAAGTTGCAGTATATAGATTTGTAGATGTGATTCTTTTTCTGTTTTTTTGGATTAATAACATTTATATAGATCAATTAAAATGCTAATACTCTCCTACAGGGCAAGAGAAGCCATCAGAGGAGTCTTTGCATATAGCATTCAGTTCAAGAGGAAGGCAACGTAAACAAAATTCTAAATATAGTGACTATGACATTGATTATAGTTTAAATGGTCAAAACTCCAACAAGAAAAAAGGTAGAAAGAGTTCGGGAGAAGCGTCGACTTCAATCAACACTCCAGCCAAGCGGGGGAGACCTAAAAATACTACAAGACAGAAAGCTGATGGAGAACCAGAACCATCAGACACGGTACCTCAAGACTGTGTTAAAAAAATCACAAAGAGAACACCTAAAAAGACAGGAAGAGGCAGGAAGTCTACCTCCAAAAGAACTCCAACCAAAAAGTCTCCCAACAAAGCTGGGGATGTTCCAGCAGCAGAAAGTGAAGGTGTCGGGATGGTGCAGCAGGAGAACGGGACGCCAAAGCCAAAGAGGAAGAATGTGAGGAAGCAAACGGTACAGGAAGTGGACTTGGTTCCAAACCCAGCACGTGAGATTAGTCCGGCAGAAGCTCCGATTCAGCCTGAAGAGGAGACGGGAGCAAGAGGCCGCCCCAAGAGAGGCGCTGCTAAAGCGTAAGTCACATCATTTCTCATCGTTCACTGTGAGGTCTGACATTAATGTCACTTTACTCAGTCAGTCAGTTCAAGGATCAGATCAAACAAAGGTTTCTTGTAAAATTTTTAATTTTTCAGTTCAAAATGAGTCAATACAACAACATTTGTAATGAATTGTATTTTCCTCAGCTTGTTCTCACCTTTATAAAACTAATTAAAGGGATAATGAATGAAGATAAAATGCACTAGGCCTACTCTGCCTCCTTACTACTTTTTATTCCTCTATGGTGCCAAAATACACATAGTAAAAAGTAGTGGATTTATATTTTCAAAACTCAGTTATCAAATGTAATTCAGAGATTTTCGGTGACATCAGATATAAACCATTTGGACATTCAAAGGCTCGTAGTGAAAGTGGAACTACGTCATTTTCTGCTACACTGATTCACCTGTAAAACCCATGTAGTTTGACAAATGACAGTAGTTTTAGACATTTGTTTTTATATTGATATGTTATGTTTAGCTGAAAGTCACTTTTTTTACCCCCTGTTTTGAACATCTATGTAATTATAGTAAATATAGGAAAATACAGGTAGTCCTTGGGTTATGAATGAGTTCTGTTCCTTCGCTGTCGACATAACACGAATTTCCACCTAAGTCGGAATTAACCCTTTAGTACCCCTAAATACCCCCTAAATCTCGAAATAACTATCCAAATACATGTATTATACTTCATATTAATAAAATAAAGTAAAAAAAAAAAAATGATACTGTACTTAATGTACATACAGTATACAGTACGTATGTACAGTAATAGCAGACGAGACTCTGGCGTTGTTAAGTGGAAATAACGTGAGTAGGGTACGTCATAACCTGAGGGCTACTTGTACTTGATTTTCACTGACACTGATAAATACAGATGATAATATTATCACAAGTAACATTTTCTAAATGAAAAATTACTCGTTAGATGTAGAGAAGACTAAACTGGTAGTCATCACAGCAATAGTTGTATGTCTTGAAAGACTCACAGATTTTTTTAGGTGGGATTTCTGACCACAAAATACTACTTGTGTAATATGCAGTCATAGTTCAGTGCAGTTCAGTCATAGTATTCAGCTCCATATGCCAAATGATAGCAGAGCACTGCAGATCGCGGTTACATTATTTCTTAGTCTGTTGACCTTGGAAAGCCTGCATCAGTTAGTGAATAGAGGCACTCATGATAGGGGTAAGTGTCAAAATGAAACTACTGATTTTTAAATACTTGAAATGGTCACTGAAACACATCCAAGTTTTGTTTTTTTTTTCTTGATTGTCTTAAAAAAAAAAAAGGAACATATCACTTACTCTTCCTATTGAAAAAACAAAAGTGTTAACAACAAATGAAAATTGTAACGTGTGAAGAATCAGTGAATAAAAGAAATAGAAAATGTTTTGAAGATGAAAATGTTAAAAAGCACAAACAGCATTTTAATAATGCTCACACAGAAAGTTTGTTAATTAAAAAGAAAATGTTGAAAATCATTCCTCCAGGGCACTGAGGTACCTCCACATTTTAGCTAAAGAAGTGTTCAACCATCCAAGTGATGAGTCAGACTCCCAGCGAGTGGCCAACGGTGAAGATGTCGACACCAAACCAGAAACGGATGAAGGTTCTGCACAGAAAACTCCCAAAGGACGCAAAGGTCCAGGTGGGGATGCTTATTCTGTCAAGTGAACTGGTGTAATGATGTAGGCAACCAATAACATTGCTGCTTCTTTTATTATTTTTTTTCTCCATATCTGTAACGACAACGTCAGAAGCTGATCTTCACACACATTGTCATCATTTCACATGCACATAGCCCGAATTTATGTTTTACTAAATTACAAGTTAATGGTCTGTCTACATCTTAAAGTTTCTGTAAGCTTTTGAAGGGGACTTTTAACGCCTCAAATTTTTCTTACAGTATTACTCCGATTTTCTTCAAACTTTGCATGATTGTACTTTGGGTCCATGCAGAGGGCGGAAAGGAAGATGGTTGAC
>JAPSES010010178.1:0-14152 GCA_029822895.1 Maxillicosta whitleyi
AAATTCCGAGAATAAAGTTGAAATTGGATGTCGACTTTAATCTTGATGGGTCGACTTTAAACTCGACATGTCGACATCCTTCATTAGGCTACATATCATTACACGACCAGGGAGAGAGGGATATATCACATTATTGAAGGCTTATATCTTCCAATAATAGTTGCAGGCAGCGTGTCAAAAACTTTAATACCTCACCTTAACCTCAGCGTGTGACTACAGCTGCAGTGCTGTGCTGTGCGGCTGAGACTGAAACTTGGAATGTTGGAGTTGAAACGTTCTGAATATCGAGAATAAAATTGACTTGATTTCAAATTTATTCTCTACATTAACAAGTTTAATGTCGACATGTCGAGTTTAAAGTGGACCCATAAAGATTAAAGTGGACATGCAATTTCAACTTTATTCTTGGAATTTTGAGTTTAATGTCGACATGTTGACTTTAACCTCGTCATATCAAAAAATATCTTCTCCTTCATGAATGGCCCTAATGCTCTGTCGTAGCTATGCCTCCTGTTTGCGACCACCAAAAAAAGTAGTTTCCACTTTCGTGCATCTCATTATTTGGCCCATTTTTGGCACGCAAATCACTCGTAGTATCACACATGACCGGATGTAAGAGAGCCTTTATATTTAGTCATTTGATATGCAGCTGCAGAAGGAAGGTAATAATAATAACAACAATACTACTAATAATAATAATACATGTCATTTATGGACACCTTTCTTGACGCTCAGTCAAGACAAAAGCTTTCAGACAAAAGCAGAAATACAAAGAAAAAAATGAAATAAAATACAAAGACATACGACAAAAGACATTAAAATTCAATGAACATGGACCGCACCACCTGCATGCTCATCTCTTCACATTCACATAGAGGGAGAAAGCCTGAATAGATGAGTTAGCATCAGTAATGTGGAAGTCGGGGTGGGGGGTGGGGGTCAATTCTCTGGCCCCCATGGTAGTGAGCAGTGGGGACAGTGGGGCGGACAGATAAGGAGGATATAGTGATGTGGAGATTTCATCGATGTACAGAGGTGTAAGCTGGTGCATGGCTTTTTAACGAGGTCGTATTTTGTTAAACCCACTTTTATTAGTTTTTTATTAGTCTTTAGTTCATTTATTGGTGTATTTGGACCCTAATGGTTTGAATTTGAACCCTCCAAGTGCTGCAAAGCTGTCTTTATATTCATTCCAGCAAAAATTGAGTGAATTTCTACAACCTGTGTTAATCCCTTCTTAATTTGTTGTGTTTTATTAATACTTAAGTCATGATATTTGCTCATATAAGGTCAAGACTTCCGATGAACATTCCTCCAAGTACGACATAATTGTTTATCAGCAGCAGTGGTTGGAGTAAAAACTGCAAATATGTCCAAACTTTGAGCTGATTACCTAAAATGTTCAGGTGTTGGTTGTATTAACAAACAGAAATTGAACAGGACAGAGCTCACAGTCAACAATTTGGAGGGGGTGTGGTCATGTGCATTTAAAGGGCCAGCGCTCAAAATGACTTTTCTCATGTCGTTATTCAGAAATAGGGTTAAATATGAACCTGTCGAGTTGAGTAAATGAAGAATTCAGACCCAAGCAGAGCATTTACAGTTTATATAGACCACAGGGATGGGTTTTTAAATGCATAATACCATTTAAAGAAGCAAAATATTACTCATTTAAGTTAAGGTGTGTATTTGAATATTTTTCCCTATGACTTCCATTCCTGCTGTTTCAGTTGATGTCATATTTCTTTATTACTTGCGAATTACACTTAATCTCATTTTATTATCCCTGTCAAGGAGCTTATGTCTGTCTGCCTGTTTATGAAGAGCACCAGTTATAATGAAACTCTGTAGAAGTGTATGGCATGGACCAAAGATGAAGCTCGTAGATTTTGGAGCGGTGTCAATAGAAAGGATTTATTTCAATACCTTGTAAAATTGGGTGTTTGATTGCATTGCAGGACGGTGGGGCCTTAGGCAACAGTATGCACTCTTGGAAGGCCCTCGTAGTTATTTATACATCCATGCTGTGTATTCATTTTACAGTTGATTTAAAAATTTTGCAGCTTGGAAACTATTTCCCCATTGGGCCTCTGCATCCACCGGCTGGAGCCTGTAATTAGTTGTCACAGAGTCCGGTAGTTGAAGTCTGCTGCTGTCAGCATGAGAATGAACCTGAGTGGAGATGTTTTTACAGTGAACAGATGGGGTTTTGAAGTAGGATACATTTAGGAGTAGGTTTGCTGTACCTTTAATCTATCTGTGGAAATAGCTCAAAGTTCAATCATCTTATCAATGGAATAACTTTGCAGAACACAAAGATGACTTCAAAGCAGACTGGACCCAACTTCAAACTGGCGATAGTGAAGAGAAAGTGTTTGATCTCCTGAACATGTGGCAACCAGACACTTCAAAATGAAGCAATATCCTTAATATGACAGTGACTGTAGAAACATAAAGCACGCCAAGCAGACATTCTGGATTACTCAAATAAATCTAAGTCTCACTAATTCTTTTAATTAATATATAGATATATATATATATATATATATATATATATATATACACACACACACACACACACACACACATACATATATATCCTGTCCAATGGTGCTGAAAAGACAACCTTTTTGACTGTATTGTAGTTGCAAGTGAATAAAAATGCCAAAAATCCTACTTTCTGATAATTGCAGCAACCTTTGTATGTAGCCAACTAAACTACAAGGTACCAGGTGTTTCCAGAATTACTAAACTGAATACAAAGTCAAAACTGATGGATGATGTGTCAGTAGAAGATGACAGAACAATAAGTAAAAGGCCCAGTGACTATCTCACCGTGGAAGCGGTGTATCCTTCCTCTACCAGGATGTTTCTTGCACAGTTGTTGATATGTTTGAAGCGGTCAGGACCCAACAAAATTCCGCCATACCACCGAGACACGACCACCATGACATTACGCACATCTAGAATCTGTGGTGAGAAACAAGACACTGGATATGAGAAATGACTGTGAATCAGAGAGAGAAGGTAAGAAACATAGTGTGGATCCAAAGAGAGGAAGGAAGGGAATCCATACAGGTTGCAAATTGTGATACTAACACCTAAGTGCAGCAGTCATTCTGAAGCAAGTAAATATTTCACACCAGGGGCGAGAAGTGTATGTGGCTCAGTTATCAGCTGTCAATCAAACGCTGAACAACTAACACTCCAAAGTTTGGGGATATTTGCTTATTTTTACATGTTTGACAGTGAATGATGGGAAGATAACTTGCAGTACAGAAATGTCAGGATTGGATTATTTTAATTCAGCAAAAACTCTGAAGGGACCAGATTTAAATTTATCATCCATAAATTCATGGAGATGAACCCCAGTTCTAATAACCTCAAATAATACTGGTTATAAACTGTAAAAAAGTATTATAACATGGAATAATAATAAAGTTAGAAAATCTGAAAAACATTAATTCAGCAGCTACAGTTAAAGCTGCCCTCATCAGTATTTCTGCAACAGAACAGATTTCTCTGAACTGATACACCGGACTAGTCACCCTCTGTTCTCTGGAGTTTTTAGGTTATTTTTGTTATTGTTGAGTTTTTTCTACCTTAGAGCTTCACTGTTTTAGGTCATCCTCACTGTTCTTAAGCATCATTCCCAAAACAGGCATTTTATTTTAAGGGTATGGCTGCCAGGTCAGAAAAAAATGTGTATCATGTTATAGCATGAAAACTTTATTGTATGTTTTCGTGCTCTTACGAAACACAAATTAACTATATTATTGCAGGAAACGTTTGACTTAACAGTGCTTTAAAACACTTTTATGTGACAACAGTAGATTATCATGGTATATGAAACAACAAAATCAACTTATTATATTGGAAAAATATAAAAAGTTTCCTACTATTCTCTTCTTTGCTGGGAAAGACAGTGATATCCATTGCTGTGTAAAAGTAAAAGTCTTGGATCCCCTTTTGTGACAGTTGTGTCGTACATTTGTGTGATATTTGTTTTCTTTTTTGTATTTGTATTTATTTAGTTACAGGACAGTGTGTATTGGCATTAGTTGCAAGATGCATGCACCAGATTTAGCAGAGAAGCTAATTTCCATCTGTTGTCCTGAACAAACGACCGACATAATAAAACACCACATGGATTACGAAGTATTAAGACCCTGGAAGAAAACTGTTAAACATGACAGATATAGGAAGGTTTTCTCAGGCTGAACAGCTGCAGCCAAATACATAAAAAAGGGGCTTACATTCTAAAAGTATAAGAACATTTCCTAGAAATGTAAAAGAAGGAAGAAGACAGAGAGAAACAAAAGAGAAAGAAAAATAAATAAACAGGCTAATCATACAATAGTAATGCAATACATTTAGGCTGATTTATTTCCATATATTGGAGTGTTCTTTTGGATGTGGAATTTCTTTTGCCTACTTAAAGTGAAGTCAGTCTGTCTGTCTGTCTGTATGTGTAATATGGCTATGAAATGGACAGTTTATTTTTGATATGTATAATATCTTAGCGTTGTGTGCAGGATTGGTTAGAATTTATTTTGATATGTGTAAGATTTGTTAAGTTACTTCAAGGAACTGATGGGACTTTATGGCCAGTAACAAAAGTAGTAGTAGTGGCGTAAGGGGGATGGGAGTATGTAAGTTGAACTTCATACATACTTCATACAAATGCTGTTTTGTTGTTTTTTATTTTCCCTGTTTTTGGTTTTAAATGTTGATATTCAGAATAAAACAAATCTTTACTATATTGTTTTTACAGGGTTGTAATGAGCATAATAACAATTTCTCCAATTCTTTCTTAATATACAACATGGAAAATACAAGGAAACGTTGACTACAGTACTAAAAGCTAAAAATAAATAAATAAATAACAAGGCTTCTACGGGCAACAGTCTGTAACTTAGTGACTGTTCCCATGACAAAAAGCAGCTCAAGCAATAAGTAACATGTGACATTTGGTAAGTGTTAAATGAAGCCAGAAGATTAGTGCAGTAAATCCCATACTGTCTGAACAGTAGAGTTCAAGGGATGTTAATTACAAAGGGAGGTCACACTATGGTCAGTTTTTTTGCCCCGATATTCCTGTTTGGAATATCCTCCTTTTTCTTATAAATATCAGTTGTATGTTTTTTATGAAGACTAACAAATGCATGTGTGTATTATAATATGTTGTTATAATCTTGCTCAAATAACAAAACCCACTGGTTTCCTAAGATTTTTGCACAACACTGTGAGTCCTAATAGACTAAGAGAGGGTTCATAAGCCATAAGATTCTAATCACTGACACACAAAGTTGTATTAATGTTGATTACCTCAATACAATTGGACATATAGCGACGGGGTACCCTAGTGATTAACACCACTGGCTTTGGTGCGGAAGATTGCCGGTTTGAGAATGTCATAACCCTGAGACCCAGGTGGCCCCTTGGGCAATTTACCTGTAGCCACAAGAGGGCAGTGTCTTGTGCTGTTCCTAAGCCCGGATAAATACAGAGGGTTGTGTCAGGAAGGGCATCCCATGTAAAAACCTGCCAAATCAACATGCGAATGTGATTCAGTGTGGCGACACCTGAAGGTCAACTGGACCCGTCAGTGTGTGAGATAAATTAGGCAGCAATTGAACAGTTAGACCTCAACGTTGATGTGTTAGAAATAGCATCTAAAAGTATCTAAAGAACAACAACTGGGGAAGGGTTATGACTCCAGTCTATTTTTTGCGGAAGCTTAGATCATCAGAACCAGTGACACAAATTGACTTGATCATCAAGACGGCCGGCTCCACAGTCTGCCTGAGGCCAGACAATTTTGGGATCGCCGTGTAGCGGAGGATGCTCAAAAAACTGGTCTCCATCATAGAGAACGATGAGCACCCTCTCCACCACACACTGGACAGATAGCGGAGCACATTCTCAAAAAGACTCTGCTGTCAAACGGACAGATACAGGAAATCTTTCCTGCCACAAGCCATTTTACAGTACATTAAACTCATCTGATGTTCCAACCCAGTCATAAACATATTTCCACTATGAACTTTACCATACATATTACTCAAATATTCCATTTTACTTTGCACGTTTTGTTTATTGTTGCACCTTACTTATTTTTCTTCCATTTTTGTTTGTTATACTCATTTATTATGTATAGTCTATATGCTGCTTTATTCTATGTTAATCTTGTATTCTATTTTTGACATCTGTCATCTTGCACTACAATTTCCCAGTTTGGGATCAATAAAGTCTGTCCGTCTATTTTCCTAAATGGTTCTCAATCAATTGAGCATTTAAAGTCAGTTGGTTTGAAATAATATTATAATCACTTTTCCTGTCAGTGCTCATAATGTTATGGCTGTTAAATGTAAAATGAAGCAGAGAAATAATCCTGACTATAATCCTGTAGCACTTTTTTTCTTACACCCTGTTCACAGTATTCACTGGTTCGCAGGAGATGACTTACATCAAACCTGGGTGATTCGCTGCTGCATCATTTTAGATACAAGTCCATAACTTCACTAAAACTACTTTTTAGTTTTAACCCTATGCTAAGCTAATTATGCTGCTACACATGCAGTGAAGAACCTAGCACTAAAACTCTTTAGAAAAAAACAAGACTAGATCCAGCCTCTGATTTTTCTTTTATTCATCACCGCGCACATTCCACATTCACAGGCAGAAAGCGCAAATCTAAATGAGGAAACAGGAAGAAAGGATTTTGGAGAGGAATAAGATTAGGGAAGAATAGATTAAGGAGAAAACTCTACATGCAAATTGCTCGTTGCCACTCGAAGTGTCACTAGTGGAAGATTAATCAGTATGTTACTCAGTGGGATGAGCAGGAAAACCTGATGCTATCTCTTCAGTGATAGAGGGTCGGTCATCTGCATGAAGTGACCTGATTATACATTTAGTATATGCTCCCATGTTCACATATATACAGAACAGCACATATGAGGGAATTTTGTGTTTCTGGTTGCCAACTGTCAGCATGGAACACAGAGAAGACGCTGCATACATATCAACACGATTCACTTAAATTCAGTGCAGCCAGTCACCATTTCTGACATACATACCAAGAATCCAAAGCACTATTTCACATGAGTTTATCTCTTTAACAGGGTCACACTGGCTGCTGACATCTTATGAATGCGTATGAACTTTGACAGAATCATGAAAACCATCACGTAGAACTCGTGACATGACTCGTCGCCGTCTGGTAACAAGTGTGACAAGACCACTAGAACTCAGTGCAGAGCAGATTACAGGAAACATTTGGTTTTATCACAAACCTTTCACTGGCCATCATTCAATATTAGGGGAAAACAAAGTGTGTGAACAATTGCACATTGTAGTGTGATGTGGGTGTATGTGTGTGAATCATGGTGCCATCTGACAACGTGACAAGTCCCTCTTAGACATGAGCAATGAAAGATTAGAAATTGTGTGAAATTAATGCCATGGAGCCACATTTCCCCAGAGAGGGACAGAGTGGGTATTTACACATGATGTAAAAACCACTGGTGTAGTGAAGATGTGTCCTCTTGCAGAAAAGTCTCAATCTCTGTGTGGGTAGACCCCCCCCCAAAAAAAAAAAAAAAAAAATCACACAATTAAATATTGTCCTCTAGTTTTAGGTCAGGCAATTTAACATCATCATTATTATTTTGACTTCATAATAGATAGTGATTATGACTGATTGAATGATTATGAAGTGCTATATAATAACCTCTTACAGGCTTGATGAAATTAATTAAATAACCTCCCTGATTTAAAAAAAAAAATGAACCTCATCAATCTCTAGTGACGTTGCAAAATGATGAATTTCTATTGATTTTCGTTTGGTGCTTGTAAAGTTGTACAAACAGATGAAAACCTCACATAGTACTCATTTATTGATTCAATAAATCAATTGCAAAATGTTTAGTAATCACTTAGTGGCCATTGCTTTAGACTTAATGCATTTAGGTAAAGGACAGTTCTTAAGAAACACAAGCCTCAGGCTCTGGGCAAATTAGGATTTTAGAACTGAACAAAAAATAAGGCAATTTGTATTAGAGCCGATCATGGACACTGTTCCATGAATTCATTCGCCTCGTGTTGCCACAGTATTGTGGTCATTTATGGTGTATACTTCAGTGCATTCTTTTGTGCATTTTGCCACCACAGTACTGTGGCAATTGATGGAAGAAATGACAGATTAGTGATAGTATACAGTATGGAATAGGAATTATTGTTGTAAATATATGTTGTTTTATGGTGTTCTTTGTTCTTTGAGAAGGTGGGTGAAGTTACATGTGATAGATGTGGCAGTGTGCTGTGTGACTTCAGTTCTGTGTCAGTTCAGTGTACTGAGTGCTCTGGTCCTGTGGAATTCGGCACTCTGAACGTTGTCCCAGTGGCTGATTTATGTCAGTGTCGGATTTACCTACTCCCCCCCTTTAAAAATCTTTAGGAAAAAGCAAACAAACAAAGAAATGCTACTCAATACAGGAATGAGGCTGAACTATTCACTGTCTTGGTACTTTTTCAGGATCTAAATTACCAGTTTAGACACGGTATAACAAGGGCGCTGTTTGGCTCTGTGGTCACAGATAAACTGATATTTCATGCCACAGTGTTGTATCAATAGCCACTTCAAAAAAATAATAATTTTTCAACTATTTTTCACTATGTTTTTTTTTTGTTTGTTTGTTTTTCTAAAGTAACATCACACCAAAATGTTTCAGTGTACATCCAAACAGATGCTTTGGTGCTGCAGTGGGACAGTAATTCTCAAAACTGATCATAAAGAAAGCACTTTTAGGCTGAAAAATGTGCTGTTTGCTTGTGAATGCATACCTTCTGTTCTTTTATGTGTAAATGACCATTTTCATCTATTTCAATTTGGCAAACTGTTCAGGCTGTGAAAATGTACAAAGCAGCCCATAGCAGAAGCCAAAAGAAAGCTGGATGCAGTGACCACATTTAACATTGTGGGTGTGGTATTGTTAATGTGCGTGTGTCTCATTGAGTAATTCATCGCTGTTTTTTTTTTTTTTTTTCATATATTTTCCTTTTAAATACAGTATACAGTTATAGCAGTGGATCAAAGTTGAGTGTTCTGAATAGAATGATAACCTGCAGTAAATGGAGCAATCTGCCACCTGCTGCCGTCTCACCATCATCTTCACAATCCTGCAAGAAGCTGTGCTTGTCCTCAGAGTAAATCCTACAACAGAGAGAAAAAAATGAAGCTTGGCATTATGTGGGAAAGGAAGATATTTCGGTCGGAGAATGACGCTGTGACACGAGCAGCCTCTTCACTGGAAAGTTTTTTAAGTGGTCTAAATGTCAACATCTCCTCCCTGTGAGTAATGACCACCCAGGCAGTGGGTGCATCAGCAGCTCGACCTCATTAGACTGCTCTGACAAAACTGGGAGTGAACACAAACATGCACACACCTCTTTCACAAAATACACAATACTGTCAGAAAACCTTCATTTTCACTAATGCCTTTTTTGACCTTTGCAGTAAGGTGCCCTTTAGAGAAGACAGACATGATTAAATCCTCACTTAATGTTCTTCTGTGTTAATATTATAAACTGTAACAGCAACCGAAAGGTATTCAGCACTGGTTGTCTAATAAAACCGTAACACATGTTTCATAAATATGACTTTACTGACCTGTATGCATAAATATTATGAGTGGCGCTGGCAATCTTCTTGTTTTCATACAGCTTCTCCAGGACCGTTTTAACCTGCAGCACACAGGAGCTCAACAGTAAATAACATGACATACCTCACACTTCAGACGCACTTTAACAAGCACTTTAGTAAAGTGTACATAAAAGTGCTGATACAAGGATTTGATTTGGCATAATGTTAAAACCTATACACACACCAAAGCCCAGTGCGAATTTTGAAGTAAGAGAATCAGTTTGTAAACCGAGTCAAAATGATGCTGCGTCTGTGAAAATGAGAACACATGAAGCAAACAAACAGTCTGACACAGCTGACTAATGCATGAAGCAACATTAGTCAGCTGTTTATGAGGGAAATGCACATTCCATATGAATAACACTGTGATTTCAAAGTTAAAAATACCTTTTTGTAAACTTACAGGTTCTTCACTTTCCTCTCTTCTATCTTTTCCACATGACTCAATTGTTCCCATTATCATTTCCCATGTTTATTGGCTTATGTTCAACATTCAAGTCATGCACTTAAAAAAAAAAAAGAAGTCATACCAGTCATTTCCAATAAACTGCAGTCGTCGTAATGATCTTTTTTATTAGTTTCACGTCAGCATAAGCCATCAGACTTCAGTAGAAGTGAGCTAATTATGTTATCATGCCTGTAGATAATTATGAAAAAAGATGAAAGCAAGTCGTAGTTTTATCTCAGTTACATCTTAAAATGAACAGAACCTTTTGACGCCATTACTAGAAATCAAAATAATGTGCTCTCATTCCACTTAATTTCTGTGCTCGCTGGAGGATGATGTTGTCTGCAAATATTTTGGTCCAAATGGCACTCCACAGCAGGTGGAAGCTTTTAAGATGAGCCAGTGTGGTACTGAAGAGTGTGGAACGTGGGATTTTACATGTAGGAAGCAGCCAGATGATGTTTGAGTATTTAGAGATTTATGCATTTATTAGAACACCAGTAAAATCCCTACTGATTGAATTTGTTCTGGAACTGAGAAAACCTTTCAACAAGAGCTGCAGCTATTGATTGTTGTTGTAATTGATTAATAAATTTTCCCTCAATTCGATTAAATTATTACTTGAATAGATGGGGAAAAAAATAGTAAAAGTGTGAAAGTGACAAACAACTTGTCCTTCATCCAGAACCAGTGGAAACAAAAACTACAAAAGACATAAAAGTAAAAGTTTATATAAAAAATATCAACATAGAACACACAAAAAAACAATACAATTAGACAAACAGACGGACGGACAGACAGACGGACGTTAAATGACGTTTACAAACACAACACATTTGCATACAACTTACTAACTTACTAATAACTTAAGATGTCATTAACGTACAACTTTTTTTAAAAAAAGACAAATATTATTAATGTTTGAGCAGAAGCTTAAAAGCACTCCATGTTGTTTGTGTTGATTTTTGTGGCATGTGCGTCACAATAAGCATAAGTGTAAAACACAACAGTGGAACCAATGTTTATTGGCAGTGAAATAAAGGAAACAAAGCTTTGATTCATGTTAATTGTGGCTGAATATTTTTTGGATCAATTCGAGGCGACTGAGCGAGTAGTCATTTCAGCTCTACTTTCAACAAATCGTACAAAAGCAGGGCTTTGAATGCATCTTTTCTATGTTTTAAAGGGTTCATATTTATCTAAACCCACTTTATTAGTCTTTGGTTCATTTATTTATGTATTTGGACCCTAATAGTTCATAAACTTTGAATTTGAACCCTGCAGGTGCTGCAAATCTTCATATTAATTCCAGCAAACTTAAGTGGATTTCTACAACCTGTTTTAATTCCTGCTTAATTTGTTACATCTATAAGTAAAGTCATGATATTTACACATAAAGTCCAGAGTTCTGATGAACATTTCTCCGAACATGACATGTTTATCATTGGCATTGTTTATCAGCAGCAGCGATTGTAGTAAAAACTGAAAATATGTCCAAATATTGAGTCAATGATCTAAAATGTTCAGTTTTTGTTGACAGAAAAGCACAGCTAACAACCTGGAGGGGGTGGGGCCTGAAGTGGCTCATGTGGATTTAAAGGGCCGGCGCACAAAACCACCTTTCTGATATCATTAGTCTTAAAAAGGGCTAAAGATGGACCTGTGGAGTTGAATTAATGGAGATTTCAAACCCAGGCAGAGCATTTACAGTTTACGTAGACCACAAAGAAAGGTTTTAAAATGCATAATTCCATTTTAAAAAAGCAAAAATATCACTGCTTTAATGTGATAACAGTCATGCACTGTACCTGTCTTGGTGTCACCACAGGTGCCAAATGAGGCTGGAATGTGCTCCGTCGGTCTGTGATGGTGCTTCCGTGTTTTATTGGAGGTACCTCTTCATCTAGACAATAAAATAGTACCTATTACTTTCATGAAGATAAAGAAAAGACTTTTCATGTGGCTATTTTAAGTGGGATGTACCGTTTCCATGATCCATGAAGAGATGTGCACTTTCCACGTTTAGTTTGAGGGTACTGAAGTCCGGCATGTCTTCGCTAACATCCACTTCCTCCTCAGCTGTCTGGTTCACCTTTTCTGGCTGGCTGACTGCAGCAGAACATGGAGCAAAATTAGGTTTTATTTTTAATAAGCTATTTTTGAGAAAACTTTCACTGTGTCGGGCCAAGCTGCTTTTGTCATTTTTATTCAACCTCCTGAACAAGTTTTACCAAATTACCATTATGTGATCCTCACTGACACAACAGTCATTTCCTGAGTTATTATAGCCAGACAGATGATTCTTAATGGATGACCTGGTGGCAACAACTGTGATGGATTGTGGGGCCTTGGGAAGAATGAAAATGCTAATACATTTTTACCTGCATGTTTCATTGAGCTGAGAGTAATTTAAAAAACACAAAGGTTTTCATTAAAGCTGATGTTGATTAATGTTAGATTAATCAGTCAATTGCAGATTAGTGACCTCACTAATACACACACACACACTCACAGGCGGTCACTCTAGCTTTTGTCATAGTTTGAAGTGACATGAATCATAAAACAGATTATTTAAAACCACTTTAACATGGAATCTTACTTGTCTTCATCATGTGTTGTTACTAAAGCAGCTTCGGTGCTCCTCAGCCCTGAGTGTTTATGAACTCTACTACAGGGATGAACTGTCTTTCAAAACAAATTCCCTCATTTAGTGTTTTGATGATGGTGTAAAAGGGTGCTGTTTAACATACATAATCTAAAATCTCCCGTAGGTCCATTTTGGGTTGAAATCAGGTGAATGTGAAGGTCTTAAAAGGGTTTTTATGTAGTATTTCTACTTTCAAATATTAAGAAATGGCCAAAAACTCACGTTACAGTGTAGAGAATAAATAGCTCTGAAGTTATTCTGAAGACACTAGTGCATTTGATTGTAGAGATATGAAGTGGGTGCATTTCAACAGATGTTCTGGAACACTAAAGGGAGTAGTAATTCACTCTGTTGGTCTCCTATGGTGAGGAAATCTAACACCAAGGAGCCTTTGACTAAAGCATAAAGTCACGAGATGTGATGACAGCCTTTTTGGTTTACAGATGTAAAAATAACTAAAGTTTAGTTTAGTCTATTATAATTTACTCTATATGTTGTTAGGACAGGTGCAATATTTTAGTACAATATGATGCATAAGGACTCGTAGTGTGATTCACTGATTTAGAATCAAAGAAAGTGACAGCGTGATAAAAGCTAAAAGCACCGTTGTTGTTTTCACCAGCTCTAAATAAAAGACAACGGAGTTTGACGCTGAAATTAAGAGGTTTTTTTTTCTATGTGGGTGAGTTTGATAATGAGCCTTGTTAACGTATACAGTTATTATGGGATGCTATCATCTTCTGTGAACTTCACTGTTTCCCGACCCATGGTTCAGACTAAACTGTGACAATTCTGACCTTGTTTGGATGATTCCAAACAGATCTTTAGTGCAGCTATAGTGAACATAAACTGTATAGAAAAAGGAAGTGACTTGTGATTTTACTGTGGCTGTTTTCTGTCTAAACAGAGCTAAGCTAACAGAGCTATAATGTAAACTATAGGATGATGTAGCACGTGAAGATTATAAGATATGGTGTTAGTTTGACTGACTGTCAAAATAACCGTCCGAGTTTCTGTTTGAAGAAACTTGATGATACTATAATACAGATGTGTGTAAACAATGAGCTTTATACTTTATTCAGTGAGTGATACAGTCTGTGGATACATAACATGGATGTGTTGGTGGTTTTGGTAATCGTAAGTGTGTTCAGATACGTGACTTCTCCCTGCTGTTGAGAGTTAAGAATATCAATAGAACATTGAACCACTTTAACATACTCATCAAACCAGTCCATACACCCTTCGTTATGTGGAACACAGCACACCCATCAGTGTAGAAAGGCTTCATTGACAAATAGGAGAATTTAGAAACATTTGGAAACCAGTGATGTCATATGGGGGGGGGGGTGGG
>JAPSES010010226.1:0-14148 GCA_029822895.1 Maxillicosta whitleyi
ATATCACCCTGGGGACATTTTCCACAGTTACATCAGTGCAACACAAATTCTATATAAATAACAGGTGAGAAGATAGTGAGAAAAAAGACATATTTACATTATTTATATTATTTACATGACATTTCTGTGTGTATTTGGGGCTCAGTGAGTACTGTTGAACAGTCTGATGGCTGTGGGGAGGAACGACCTCCGGGAGCGCTCCTTCTTGCACAGGGGGTGTAACAGTCCATCTGAATGTGTCTTTACAAGTGTGTGGAAAGTGCTGATATAAACATGACATCAGTAACCACATCCATATGTGACCATGTTGTGTGAAGTCACTGTGGGACCAGTGATATAAACCATGGGAGGACCGTCAAACCCAGTAGAACTCAGCTCCTGTGGAAGGAGCGCAGCCTCGAACCTGTACAATGAGAGCTTTGTTCCTTTGAGTGTGAATGACACAAGTGAATATTTCTCATGCTTTAAATGTTTTTCTGTATCCTCTCACCTACTTTAGAAGGTGACTGTTTTATTGTGTTCAAAGAACAGCGACACGGTTTAAAAGAGCATCACTTTAGGTTTTAAATGTAAAATACAGGGTGTGGTTTTATTCAGTCCACACTGGCTCTGATTTCTTTTCTGCTATCTGTGAGTATAACCAGACTGACTGATGGTAGTGTTAACAGGACACAAAGTTTCTAAGAAATGACTTTTATATTGTTTTGTTCTCTATGTAGACTGGTTGTAAGATGTCGAATGTAGCGCAGTCTCAGTCCAACATCAGTTTTGAACAGCAGTATCAGGGGGTACTGGAAAGAGTATTGTTTTCCACTGTGGCCTCATTACCATGCTGCGTGTTCCTCTTCATTAATGGCACCATGTTATTCACTTTGAGGAGCAGACCGGTGTTTTGTGAGACTTCTCGTTACATTCTTCTATATAACCTCCTCTTTGGAGACACTGTACAGATGGTACTGAGCCAGTTACTGTACATTCTGGCTATCGTCAGGATAAAACTCACTTATCCCGTGTGTGGTTTTCTTGTAATGCTTGCCAATCTCACAAACGACGTCTCTCCTTTAACACTGGTTTTGATGTCTTTAGAAAGATATGTAGCTGTGTGTTACCCGCTGAGACACTCTGCCATCATCACTGGCACAAACACAACGCTGGCTGTCACTGTGATTTGGGCCTTCAGTTCATTAAACATCCTCATCCGAGTTGTTTTGCTGCTTGACTTTCCATTTGAAGACTTACAGAGCTTGCAAATGAAACAAGTTTGTGATTCACGTGTGATGATTGTTTCACCAGCATCTGAACATTACGACAAAGCCTATGGTATTTTTGTGTTTGTTTCAGCTTTTGTTGCAATAACTTCCTCTTATGTTGGTGTGACAGTAGCAGCCAGGTCGGCCTCCACAGAAAAAACATCAACCTCAAAGGCTCGAAACACACTGCTGCTGCATGTGGTGCAGCTCGGATTCAGTCTTTTATCAACTGTACATAATCCTTTAGTCCTAGCTGTCGTAAAAGTTGTCAATAGGATAATATTTGTGCGTATCCAGACTTTTCTTTATGTGTGTCTTATCATCCTTCCTAAATGTCTTAGTGCTCTCATCTACGGCCTCAGAGACCAGACCATCAGAGTGTATTTCATATACCACCTTTGTTGTCGACTCAAACTGCTCAAGCCAAAAGCTGATCCTAAATGAACTTATGTTTCTTACAAACTGAGCCATCAAAAGTTGATTTGTTAAATTGTAAGTCAATTCTCAGAATTAATACATATTTAAACAACACTTTTTCCATAGTTTCTATCATTTAATTGATATCAACTCAATGTTCAAGTGTAAACTAAACAGCTCAGTCATCATATTATATGTTTTCAGCTCAGTTTATTTCCATGTATGTTTTTACAACCATCTCACTATTTTTTTTATATCTATAAAGCACTATATGTTTAAGAATGAGACTGCATTATATATTTGTATTAATTGTATTGCTGTTGAAATCCTGTTTGACATTAATGTGTCATTAAAGTTTAAAGGTAGACTTTTCTTCCTCAGTGAGATGTGAAGAAAGTAGATGGTTAGTTGTTGTAGAAAATTATAAATGACTGTCAGAGCATGAATTTTAGAGGTAGAACATTAAAAAGCTAAATGAATACAAAAGAAAATGAATGCTGAAAGAAATTAAGTAAAAAACATCTCTGAGGCATTAAAGCAAAGCTAGCAATGTATATATATATATATATATATATATATATATATAATCACAGTATAAATCTAAACACCTGAATTCAATGTGTTCCAGTACTTTTGTCCACATAGTGTATTTGTAAGCATGTTGCTTCTCAACCAATGTATTTGCTAAATATTTTTAGTTCCTAGAAGCTCTACTTGGGACTTTCATGCAAAGTGTGTGGGATACCAGGTTTAATGGCGCTACCAGGCACAGGGAACAACCAGATGGTTCTTCTTTTTCAGACCCCGGACAGCAGGGTTAACCCGCTGCTCACAGAAAAACTGTTAACAACTGGTTGTGCTTCTGGGATTCTTTGAGTCCCAGGGTGTGCAAGTAGTGAATTACACTCATGATGAGGCAGGTAACCTCTTTTTTTTTTTTTTTTTTGCGGGAGTGGAGCATCTTTTCTGCTGCACTTAAAAAATAAATTCTGCTACTGTGTAACTTTATGTGTTTCCATGCCTTGTCTTGCTTTGCTTACACTTCCTGAAACCCACAAGATGATGACATTCATGATGATGATGATGATGATGGAATTCTTTATTCATCATCACATCATACAACTGTACAAGGGTCAACAGTACAAACAGTACCAACAGGTTAGTGACTGAAAAGGCACAGGCAGAACCATAATGCTTATATTAATGCCTATTCTACATAACAAATTAAGCTACCCAGCATTCAATATAGGAAAAAGAAAAAACAAACAAACAGGCAAAAATATAAAGAAGTGAAACTAAACCAAAAAAATAGAATTTTCTTCCCTAAACCATCTATTTCTTCTACGACGTATGAAGACGTAATGACGTTTTCTATCATGACGTGTGACGTATGAAAGTGCGTCTACGAGGTGGCTGTTTAAGCCAGTTTTCCCTCCTCGGTGTTAAGCTAACGGCTGTGCTAATGGTTAGCTGCAGACAATTTTACCGTTCACCGTTTTCATCTCCGCTGAGAAGGAAAAACAGGAAAGACTGACTATAAACTGAACATCAGTGCAGCACAGTTGAAGGTAAATATACAAAAAATAACGACTGTTTTGTGGCTTTCTTCCGCTAACTGCTAACTACGTATTAGCGCTAAGTAGTTAGCATCCAGTATGACAGTTAGCTATGTAATTTTGCTTGAAATCCGGTCATAACTTATTATTAACTGACTAAATTCGACAATGGCGTGAGATTTTACTTTGGGACACCGAAATTGTCCCTGGGACAAGTTGACTTGTTGATTGTTGTTTGTTCTGTGGACTCTTGGACCTGCCATGTTGTTAGCAGCAGCGGAAATTATGGTACGTGCTAATGTTAGCTAACCTGGGTTGAGTTTAAATTCGGTGTCATTTGGTTCCGACTCTCCAGGTAACGGGTTCTGGTTGCACTTTCCTTAACCTACAAAGAGACAGCGGTGGTGTAGTGTTCTGGATAAACAGCGGTAAGTGATGGCACAGCCCGGTTAGCTGCACGTGGATCCTGATGAGTCCGGTGTGAACCGGTGTTTTCTCTTGACTTCTGTAGACAGCTCATGATAAACAACTTGTTTTGGAGTTTAATCGTGGTCGCTTCATAGTAGTTCAATACCAAGCCTTCCTTTCATAAAGATAGATTCTGTGACCAACGTCTTCTAGGGCTGGCTGATAGGTGTTAAATTTTATCGCAATGTATGCATGCAATGTCAAATAATTTTTTTTTTTAAGTTTCAAATCTGTTTTTTGGGGTCATTGACTTAATAAAATATATGTCAATGCAAAAAGAGACATGTTAAGACAATACATACACAATGTCCCTGATTTTTTTTTTTTCGTTTAGTGCTGGTTGTACTGTACAAACAAATCATATTCAAAATGGTACAGCCTTATTATAAACATAAACAATAACCAATGCTTTAATCAACATTCTGCTGCTGTTAGCTGATGAATTTTTCCACATTTATAGCATGTACGATTTGGAAAAAACAAAACAAAAATGCTGTAGCAGATGAATTGAAATGCCCAAAACTCTTTTACCCAAGTTGCAGGTTATAAATTCAGTCATTTTTCATTTTGCTACAACATCAAAAGCACTTGATCACAATGCACTTAAAATTCACAAGTTGAAAGGATCGTGTTCGCAGTAGCATGTGAAAGCAGCAGGGTTCTGAGTTGTCCTATGTGTGGGCTTGCCAAGTTTTGGAAATTAAAATTTTAACCTCTGAGATGAAATCACAGTAAAGTAAATGAATATTATATGTCACAGTGTCATGTTCTTTGCCACATAATAAGCACTCATCACATAGCTCAGCAGTATTATGACAAAGGATTAACACAGCCTGTAACAAAGTTTGGAACAGGCTCTTGATTGTTGATTGACAGTTGAGGAATCTGAAAGACATCTCTACATTGACCTTATAGAGAGGTTGTAGAAGTAGCAGAGATGTAGAAAATTTGCCCAGCTGATTTGTTTGACACTATTCACCCAATTCTTGTCAAATTTCACACATTCTTTACATGTGCCTGTCTCTCAATTTTTGTATTTTATTATTATTATATTTATTTATTACACGTTTTTGAAAAGGTGTTCCAAAGATTCAAAATGAATCCCTATTTAGGTAGGGTGTCAGTGAGCAGGAAGTGCTTTGTGACTGGGTGGGGGTATTAGTAAGCTCCACTTACTTTTTCCACTTGTCTTTATTTATGATTTTTAAAAAATCTAATCTTGTTTCTGTGCAGAAGACGTATGTGGTCCTGCTAGCAGGCCAAGATGTTCAACAAGTCGTTCAGCACTCCCTTTGGTGGAGGGACCGGGGGATTTGGCACCTCATCGACCTTTGGCCAGCAAAGTAAGTTTTCTGTTATTTTTTAATTTCAGCTTTTTAAATATAACACAACAATTTATAAATCTGTGACATCACCAGTTAAATATATTTCTAGTGTTTCCCACAGAAACTTCCATAGTCGATAGTGTAGGACAGACTTTTTTTTTCTGGAATATTGACATGGCGGTGGGGCGATTTTGCTAGGGCAGCTGCCTTGGCTAGAAAGTGCTGCAGGAAACACTGATTTCTGCACATGAACTCGTACATTTCCACTTTAAGCAGAAGTATTGCACCATAACAGTTCCAGATACATGAATCAGAATACTTTACATTTTTCTTCTGACAACGTTTTAATATTATGACCGGGGTCTCTGTCTTTGCAGATACAGGTTTTGGAACAACAGGAGGGTTTGGGACATCTGCTTTTGGGACAACCAGTAATGCTGGAGGATTGTTTGGTTCCACTCAGAATAAACCAGGTTTGCTGACTCTTGTTTGAATTGCTGATGTTTTAAATGGAACAATGGTGATTTGTTGAACTTATTTCCTCCAAAGAGAAGAGACAGCGCTTACCAGGGAGTTTCTGAAGGCATTTTCTGAGTTATGGTTTGTGTTGTTGAGTGCATATTAGCAAACCCATTTGTCAAAATTTGATGACCAATAAAAAATATTAAATTATAATTCATGCAATTAATAATTTTAATAAAGTTGTAGGCTGAAGCTTGGTCATTATTATACCTAATTATTACACATACCCCATGTACAGCATATATCAAAGCCAGTAGCTCTTTTAACACTAAGTTCCATCGGTACAAACAAGTTTGATTACCTGTAATGATCATATTCCAGTTTTCTATTAATTATTTTCTTTATGAAATTTGTACTGTAAACTAGGCATTGACTCCTTGTCATAATTACTCAACATATTTACCTTTTCACACACCACATCTTTTTCATATATATTTGTTAATATCTTTGTTGATTTTTATTTGATATATGTCCATGTCTCTCCTCAGGTGGTCTGTTTGGTACAAACACTTTCAGCCAGCCAGCGACGTCATCCACCAGCACTGGCTTTGGTTTTGGACCTGCCAGCGGTACTTCAACCAGTCTGTTTGGAAACACGGGGACAGGAACAAGTGGAGGTCTCTTTTCTCAGCAGAACAATGCATTTGGAGCAAATAAACCTGCATCTTTTGGGAGTGAGTTTTGCTGGAATATGTTACACTTAACACCATCGCCAATAGCAACCAGTAGCAATTCATTACTACTAATATTGTAGATATTGTCATTTACCAATTCAGTGGATATGCCAACAGTTATGTGAAGTCAGTGCACCTGAATGTTAGAAATATGAGAACAAAACAGGCCACATTTTGTTGTTTGATATGGGTTGGATGATTTAGTGCTTGATTTCATATGTGAAGTTTTTTGCTGGAAGCATAGGTGTTGGCTAAATGTAATCCAGCTTGACAGTTAATTGTGTCTGTATTAATATACTGCTTGTTATGGTCTTCAGGTTTTGGGACGAGTACCAGCAGTGGAGGGCTGTTTGGGTCAACAAACACCACCTCTAACCCATTCGGTGGTAATTCGCTGTTTGGAGGCTCTGGGTTCTCTGCTGCACAGCAGCCAGGGACTACAGTGAAATTCAATGTGAGTCATGAGTGGACTGCAGGGTTTCCTGGGATAAGTGGGTTAAGGCTTGAAGAATCATAGCACTTACCTGACCTCTTAAGTTGGTCACTACCCACTACAATATTTTCTGTTTATTTTGAGATGATAGTAGCTCACATTAGTATATTGTAAGTTTTAGAATATATTATATAACCCTTAACAGAGGTAGCCTCAACATGTTGACATTACTCAGAAAAAAGTTAAACTGATTTTGAAACTAAAGATCAAAGTATTTTTTGACTTTTTCTCTACATTCAGCCTCCAACAGGAAGTGACACAATGGTGAAAGCAGGTGTGACCACCAGCATCAACACTAAACACCAGTGTATCACAGCCATGAAGGAGTATGAAAACAAATCTCTGGAGGTGAGTGTTTGGGAACACTGTCTAATGAGTTATTCAGAACCAAGTCACTGAGAATTCCCTATTTTACCCAGTGTGTTTTCTGGATTTTCTTGAATGAAGTTCACTACTATTCTTTGGTCTTGGGGATGTTTGATGGTGATCTCAGATTGTCAGAAACAGGCCATAGATCTGCGCTCAAAGTCTACAGTGTACAATGTGAATAGAAAGGGAGTCAGAAAAATCTTACTTTATTTTTGTAAGCTGTGAGTTTTCTTTTTTGTGTAATGAATGTCATATACTGCATGAGTTCTCTCTCTCTCTCTCTCTCTCTCTCTCTCTCTCTGTCTCCATGTCCTGCAGGAATTGAGACTTGAGGACTACCAGGCAGGCAGGAAAGGCCCAACCAATCCCATGGCTGCAGGCACAGGGGGTCTGTTTGGTTCTGCCACAGCCACATCCAGTGCTCCCACTGGCCTGTTTGGCTCTTCTGCCCCCAACACCAGCTTCTCTTTTGGACAGAACAAGAGCACTTTTGGCACAAGTAAGCAACAAAAAAGTCAAGTAGCACATGTGTTTATACAGATCAGTTGCTAACATCCGCTGCACTTGGTCACAGGTACTGGCGGCTTTGGCACGACCACAGGTGGTCTGTTTGGTCAGCAGAACCCACAGCAAGCTGCCAGCCTCTTCAAGCCATTCGGTCAGACCACCACTGCCCCGAGCACCGGATTCTCCTTTGGCAACACAAACACCATGGGACAGGCCAATACCAGCAGCATGGTAAGGTCGCTGCTTAGAACTACGTCCCATGTCCTTATGAAGTATAATCATTCATTCCCTGTGTTTATATCAGGCAACAAAACTCCTTGACTGAAGGGGCAGACTAAGGGCTTGATACTGCTTATCGTAATTACAAGGCATTGTAGTAACAAACTAATGGAATACAAGAGCAAATCTGTCAGATTTACCCTGAAGAATAATGTTAAATGGACTTGACCTTACTTTCCCTCATGTGTGTGGAGGCTGAGGCTTGGATGGCTTTTGGACAGTTAACCTTTTGCTTATTTAAGGCCTATAATAACATTCTTGACTTATTAGCTTAATATTTGTTCTGAGTATTTCAAGTGATTATGATAGGACCCAAAAAGGGAAGAATTTGGGTTTTTATTTTTTCTTAAAGTACATGAATGTTCTCAAAATTGTTGTTGCTTTTGGAAATTACATTAGTTGTCTTTGAAACATCATGGAAACGTTTTTAAATGGTATAAATGTGTTTGCATTTAGGTAAGATGAAGTAAATTTGGCAGTTGATGCTGATGCGTGTTGTCGTTTCACAAGCTAACTGCTAATTTCATGTTGCAATGGTGATCCTCTGCTGTGTTTTAGGGTCTGTTTGGAAACACGGCTGCGTCTCAGTCAAGTGGACTGTTTGGTACTGCTCAGACGAGTACGGCCACTGGCTTCGGGACGAGCACCGGCCTGTTTGGACAAACCAACACTGGATTTGGAAATGTCGGCACACAGGTACCGTGAGACCAATGCACAACTTAGATTTATAATTTCCAAAAAAATATTAGTTTTCCACATTTGAATTCATTTTTACACTAATTTTAATGTAGATTTGAGCTCCATCTAGTTGTTATTTTCAACGTAGATTAATTTACAGGTTCTTCTCTGGATGAATTTGTCTGTTTTTAACATTTGGACCATTTAAAGACTACAAAAAGGGTTCTGGTCAGGTTTTAATGTGATGTGTTTTCTATCTTTTAAAGCAGAGTCTGTTTGGGAATAAGACCACAGGTTTTGGCACCACCACCACCAGTGCACCATCCTTCGGCACCGGCACCAGTCTGTTTGGTAACAAACCAGCGCTCACACTCGGAACAGTAACCAACACCTCAACCTTTGGCAAGTACCACCTTCAATTTTACATTTAAAGCTTTCCAGTATTTATATTTTTGCTTGCTTGCTGTTTTAATTGTGTATGGGTTCTTTCTCCATTCGCTAATGTGTTTCACTTGGTGTTTGGCTAAAGGCTTTGGTGCAAACCCTGCTGGAGGAAGTCTGTTTGGGAACAAGCCGGCTGCTGGTGGACTGGGGACTGGACTGGGAACTGGCTTTGGAACAGGTCAACAGCTTGTTCAGAATTGGATAAAAAATACACTGATACTGAGCTGTTCATATTAAGTTAATGAGGAGAGACTGAAATTGAAAGTGTTTACAGGCAGTAGTATATATCCATTTAAAACTGTGTTTATTTCTAAAGTTTTCTACTGTGTGAATACAGCTTCCCTGTTTCATTTCATTTTTAAAAAGTTCTTTTTTTAAATTTATTTATTTTTTTTAGCTTGATGGCCAGTGAGGCTAATTTCTTCACACATCTTCTCTGACCAATACTTTGGTCAGATTCAGTAGACATTGTCTACAAAGTCTCACAGTTTTGAGAAATTCAGATTTATGAGTTTTTGAAATATTGAAAATTTGCCTTTACTTCTAATGGGCCATACTTTAATGGCTTATAAGATGGAAATGGTTAGAGATATCAGTATAGTTACTGTTGATCACTGATGAGAAGTCAAATATGGACTTTGATAGAATTATTGGAGTTCTGTCCCAGTGATAGTACCACCCACTTTTATTTGGAGATTGATCTGCTGCATCAAGACCACAGAACTCAAACAGACAGAACCTGACAACCTGGCAAATTCAAGTTATTAAACATGCTGGTGTCATACAGGGCCTTTGGTCCTTTTTTTTTTTTTTTTTTTTTTTTAGATTACCTGTTCATAATATCTTTAATGAAGTTTAAAAGGTCCAACCAGAAATTCAGACTTCAGAGACATTGGAGGTCTTTGTCAGGGTGGGCTCCAGCTTACTAAACAAGGCCTGTATGTTACAAACCAGCAAATTAGGCATCGTCTAAATGTGCATGTCCAAAGAATAATCCTAGAACTGGAATTGTATCTGTATTCAGAATATCCAAGTGGACTAAGGTGTTTACATGACACCTGTCAAACTGAGAGTAAATGTAAACAATTTAGGTGATTTATTCAGTTATTTAAAAAAAAAATGTATTGTTGCTTCTTGAGTGTTTTATGTCATCTTTGCAACTGCACCTTTTAATCAGCTGGATATTTTACACTTAGTTTGATTTGTTCATTAATTACAGGGAGCATTCTATTCAGTGAGTCAGATTAATAGATTGTGGTGTTTCCATTTTTACCCTCACCGCAGGGTATTATCAACGGTTCGCTGTATTCTGTATGGCCAAGGGTTTTCGAGTGTGTGCATGTTATGGTTAACTTATATATTCATTTTGTTAATTATTGAGATGCTTATAGACAAACAATATTTTACAACAATAAGTATAACAGTTTCACCCAATATCATATCACTCTTTTTAAAATCCAATAATGGTCAATCTGAGACACTCACTGATGCAGATGGATCTCTGTAAAGGAAAGTTGATGAACTGTTGTCACAAGTGTGTTAATTCAGCATCATGTGTGTTTATAGCTGTGGGCACTGGGCAGACATCTCTGTTTGGAAATAACCAGAACAAATTGGGCACCACACTAGGAACGATGGGGAGTTTTGGCGCAACCGGTTTTAACAGTGGAACCAGCAATGTATGTTTTGGCGCTACGCAACAGCCTGTGGGTGAGTGTCTGTTTCTATTTCATAAACAACTTTTAGACTGTGTTGCATTAGTCTAATGCATGTATACTTCTCACAAAATAAAATGCTTCCATTACATGCATGATACTGGGACACTAGGTGATAATGAGGTGTTATTTTTTTTTTTCCTTTAGCGCTCAGTGATCCGAACGCAACAGCAGCCCAGCAGGCTATGCTCCAGCAGCAGCTCAGTGCTCTGGCATATTCACCATATGGAGATTCACCTCTGTTTAGAAATCCCATGTCAGACCCAAAAAAGAAAGAAGAGGTCAGTAACATTTAAAAGGGCCATTTATGCACTAGGTTCACTGAAGACAGCATCAGGTTTCCTTATTTTAGTTTGTCACATTATTCATTGCAGTTTGTATTTTGTGACTTTAAGTTATGTGGTAAAAAGTTGACAATTATTTCACTCCTAGTGTTAGTTTCAGTCTTGGGTTATTGTAGTTAACAGAAACGTAGTTGTCATTTTCTTTTTCAATATTATTTGTCTGTTTTTGAATTGCTGTCTTGAGATCAGAAATTTTTGTCTACGGATGTGAGAACCAAAGCATAAGTTAAAAACAATGAATGCAAGGTTAAAATGTTAGCACTCTTAAGTTGGGACTTAATTACTATTTGAGCCAATACATCACAAGTGTTCTTTTGTCCACTCCCAGCGTCTGAAACCAACTAATCCGACGGCTCAGAAGGCTCTGACCACACACGCCCACTACAAGCTGACCCCTCGACCCGCCACCCGAGTCCGGCCAAAAGCACTCACGTCTTCAGGGGCCTCGAAGTCCCAGCTCTTTGATGTTCTGGATGATGATGAACCCTCGCTCACCAACAGGACTTTCATACCCAGGTATCTATCACCCTAATCGCCAAAGCAACACTGAGCCTGTTTGCACGCACAATAACACTCCAATTATTCTCCGATCTCTGAAGTTATCCAATTATTAGTGATCATGTACACAGCATAATCCAGCATGCTTTAGCAGATAACTGCAGTAATCTGATTATTAGAAATTGAATTAATGCGCCTGGATCTGTCCTATACTCTGTCATCCTCCATGTGTACAGGTTAATCTGATTTATTTCATTCTTTTACACCTGCACATGTGTGAACACTTAAAAATCATACAACACTGAAATTATGTAGTCAAACTTGAGCAAGAAGTTTGATTCACCATCATTATGTTCGTATGTATTCCAAAAGAAATCCAATAAGGGACTGAATCATCTAAACCAGGGTTTTTTGATTATCGAATTACTTGAATGCATGCAAACACTTCAGATCTGATTACTCTGTTGTTAGATTGTTAGTCATATAAACGGGCTCATTGTTGAACAGTTTTAGACACTGTTCTTTATAGCATTTTCACCTGTAGGTCAAATGCAGGTGCTACAGACATTTTCTCAACATGTTACCAAACTCTTCATTTGTCAAAAATGTGCTGTTTATATTGAATAAGTAAAAGATGCTGCATGTAGTTTGTAATGTTTCTTTTTTCTTTGTGAACTCAGGAAGAACATCAAGAAGCTCTTGTTTAAAAACTTGAACAGCAGTCAGTACAGCAGTCCGCTCAACAAAGAGACAGATGACCTCGCTTCACCATCAGAGTATCCACAGAATGGACACAAGTACCAGACACACTCCTGTTTCCTCCTGTTTGGTTGATTAGACTGATCAGAAAGTCAGCTGACAATGCCACTTTTTACACTTTAACTGAATTTTTAGTTCAGCCTACATCGCCTTATTTCAAGTTTCCAGTGTTGAAAATTAACTGTTTGGCTCACTGCCAAAAGGAACTACACACAGTAACAAATTGCCTTTTCTTGCCACATTCATCTATCTGAGTACTTCTTGTCATGTTATTGTTTTTAAAAAATGACATCATGGTCATAGATCAAAAAAAAAAAAGAGGAGGAATTTTTGTCATTTTTGAACATTGTAGAGTAGTGTTTGATGCCGTTACTATACTGTGATGCTTTCGCAGAGATATGCATTTCATTGAAAGGGATTCTGGGTAATAATTAAGATGGGAAAACATTTTCATCCTTTGAAAATCGACAGGTAGACTGCCATACATTTAAATCTAGGAAAAGAAGTGAAAAAATATAAATTCATATCCTTAAAAAAATAACATGTAGATTGTACAAATATTGATTTCTCAATTATTTTAATGTGTACTTGAACATAACATTTTCTGTTGGCACCCACATGTTTTACCCTTCAAACAATGTCAAATACAAAACGTTTCCCTACATAAATCTTCCACACAGGCTGTAGCAGTGGAGTGAAAGCCCTGATCATGTGTTGGATATCATTAACATCAGGATATTTCTTGCTTTAAGTGGCTTACACAGAACACATGCTTCAAACATGAGAAAAACAGAATTGCAGTCTGTCCAGTCAAACATTCTACTTGTGCAGAGATAGAGTAGTGACATCAGGGTATACAACAATGCTTAGTTACTTTTGAATATTGTGTTCCTTCTTTTTATTCACTTTAGTTTGTTTTTTCTGCAGCCATATGGATGAGGAGGAGGAACTCAGGGCCCCGGGCTCTAGCAACCAAACAGATGACGACCCGGAGGTTACCCAGTTCTATGTCAACCCCATCGCCAAACCAATCCCTCAAGGCCGAGCTCAGACCAGCCTGCAGGATACCATCAGTGACCTGAATATGCACAAACTGACCAGGAGCAGTCTGGAGGTGAGCGTAGGTGGCCATCACTGACATCTATCCTGTTATTTTGTGCTCTGTCAGGATATTTGCATATTTTAGTGCAGCATGTGATCATTCAAACAGAGATTAGCTGGTAGCTTTCACCACTGAATATGTTAAAACTCAAAATGACAAGCTATGGGTTAATGCATTGTGTATCTACTCATTGTCAGTCATATCCAGAAGTATTTGGACAATTATGTAATTCTAATTTTGTCTCTGTGGAATTGGTATATTTTAAGAGCACAGTGCTCAGTTTTGGACAAAATATTGGACAAACTGCTTGAATTAATTAATTTTGTTAGATCAGGTTGATTTTCAGTGTGTTGTTTTTTTTTTTGTGTGTGCGTCTTCCCCAGCTGAGCAGTGATGATGTCTCAGCGTCTTTGGGAGAGGAGTCTCTGCAGGAGGATAAAGAAGAGGAGCAGGTGGAGTCACAGCAATCTCCACATCCAGCAGGTCAGACACATGCATCATACAAGGCTTCTGCTGAGTCATTAAAAGTCATAAAAAAACAGATGGATTTTCCATTTAAGGTCATAAATTCCATTCATCCACGTCTTAAATTGATCTGATCAATCATTTATTGATTCTACCAAGAAAATGCTCCGGTAGTGGATTCATTGGTTTGTCCCAGTGACTGAGTCATATTAATATACGTCACTGGTTTGGCCTGTAGTTCTGTCTGAGGAAATCTGGGTGGTCACATGGTGTTCCAGAACTA
>JAPSES010010263.1:0-14143 GCA_029822895.1 Maxillicosta whitleyi
ACACACACACACACACACACACACACACACACACACACACACACACACACACACACACACACACACACACACCACAGCCTGATGGAGTCAAGCTCTGTAAACCAGCCAAATAAAAATCTTCACTGAGCAAAATAAATCTTGTTAGAAAGATTTTCCAAAGCCTTCTTAAATGTCTGGTTTTAAGAAGCAAAAAATATAATCAGATTTTTTTTTTCCTTTTCAGTGCCAAAGGAAGAAAAAGCAATTGTGTTCTAAAATATCACAGATTTACCATTATTTTCTGATAATGTTTTGTACTTTAGTGACCATGCATGCAGATTCATAAAAAGTATTTCTAAGACCGAAAAGTTGATGTGTTTTCGGCATGTTGTACACTTACAGTATACTGTGTGTTGGCCTCGCTCAAAAACCCAGATGTTACTTTGAATAATTGATTGTCTTTTCTACTGTGATATTAAGCCATCCTTCCCACTGCCTCTCATCTTCTCTCTGCTGTTTTTTTTTTGCTCTGCCTTTCCATCTTAGGCATTTTATTCATAAGTGCTCTTATTCTTTAATCCACTTAGGTGCAGTGTGCTCTTACTGTGGCAGTGTACGGTCACAGTTATTTTAAAGCTGCTCTGTGCCATGAGGACAGTTGGATGTCTTTGATGCTGAGCAGCCTGGACAGGAAACTCAGCTTAGTGAAAAACTTCTGTCACTCTGAAGCTTTTTTTAGTTGCCACTGTGGTTGCTCTCATCAACTGTGTATTGTGTAACTACAAGTAGAGTACAATGGACTATAACAACAGAAATGAGAAAAGTTCATCACCTCAAGGGAAGTTTAATCAGTGCATTGTCTGATTGTTATTTACGAAGATTAACGTTTTCCAAAAGTTCCTGGTTTCGCCGTGATGCTGTGAAAGTAGTTGAAAAATCCTCTCACTTTCCCTTCTCTTCTCGCACATGATTAACATTATTCTACTAAAATATTTCAGGACTATATGATGGTGGTGCAACTCTGAAAAGTTTAAAGTTTCATCCTTTGTAGAGGAAAGAAACTTCAGTTATTTGCCAGTAGATTCGGCTGCAGTAATTGTCTGAGGAGTTTCCAAGGATGTGAGGCTCGTTCTTTGTAAGTTACTGACAGAAAGCTGACTGTAGTATCCTTTATAAAGTGACATATAATGCACTTCTGAGCACAGTTTTTAACAACTTGGTATTAAATCCAAAAAAATGATGAATACCCACTTCAAACCTATAATAAGAATAATGACAAAATGTTATCTTTTAAGTTGATATAGTAATATTGTAAATCAACAGACAAGCAAAGCCATGAGCATCCATGAGGAGCCACCAAGTAAAGCTTTCACTTTTTTTGTACATATTTTTTTAATCCATAACAATAATCATGTATTACCTACTATAAGTGTGTGATGGAGTGTTTAACTGCAGTATCTACCATATGCCTGTATATTCTGCTTTTTCTCTTGTGCAGTGGTGTGGGCACGTTTATTTGTGATTTACAATATAACCACTCTTAAACAATCAGAAATCAGAAGTTTCATTTTTCACTAACTCTGCTCCCTCTCTTCATTCACCTTCTACCTCGCTCGACCATTCATTGGGCAGAGAGGACAGCTGTGTTTGCATGATCACTATAGAAACTAAAGCAAATTAATGGCACATACTATGAACTATTACAACGTATATGGCTCTTTTTAGGCTAAATGTACCAGAGGACATGCAGTGTTCAGTAGTGACAAATTCTGGCACCAAATATGTCCACTTGTTCCACATCAGCAATAAGATAATTATATTTTATTTAGTTTAGTTAGTTTGTTCACCCTGTAGAGGGCAGAATTAATCAAGATCATCCTGAATAGAGATTTATAACAAAACATATTCTGGGGTTTACTCTTTAAGCAGTGCCCTTATAGAATGCAAAGGTCTTGGAACTATTGGCAACAAAAAATAAGATAGGTTTTTGGATAAGGGAGAATACGGGAAGACGAAATGGTCATGGGATAAGTATTTGGAGTTAGAGTTGAAAAATGGAAGGATGGAAAGATCACTGAGGACAAAAGGTGCAAAGGAGAGGAAGAGTGAAACTAAGTCACTGAAACGACAAAATGCCAGCGCTCTCTCTGTGGTCTCTCCAGTTGAGGAAGTCTGTCTGAAGTTACACTGGTGGACAATGACCGTCTGTCTATGTTGGTACCCACATACAAAAGACACTGTTGTTTTTTTTAGTTTTTTTTTTTTTAAGAAAAAAAGCTGGCACCATGGACCGAAAGAGAAACAACCTGATGGGGCATGTGAGACTGAGATTTTTTTTTTTTTAACAATTTTATTGGAGTGAAGTCAGAAAAGCTAATTTGATTATTTTATACACTCCTGGCATCTCTGTTATAGTCACAATCTTACATTTAACAGATAATCCTCTTGAGGAATATCTCATAAGTGAAAGATACAACTTTTACTTTCATTCCCAATAATTAATTCCCACACACAGTCTGTCAAATATGAATGACAGAGCCAGAGAATGTCTGGCAAAGGTAATCAGAAATGGTAATTATCATACCCTGAATCCATTTTTCAAGTTGTCTCTGTCTGGTCACAGGACTTTGAGATGAATCAGAACTCACTTTGGCACACGTTTTGTCAATCTGCCATTGCACCCTTAACAAACAGCCCTGTCCATTTGTATTCACATACTGTGTTGAGGTAGATGAACTGATGTTACATTTTGTGGATGGATAAACAAGACGAAAGGAAACAAACAGATCTCTCTCTGAGACGAGTACTATTATTTTGGAAATCATGAGACTGTAAAAAAAAAAAAAAAGTCCCCAATGTTTTCCTTGTATTGTTTGCTAATCATAGAAACATGATTGTTTTAGAAAAGTGCAAAATATCTTCCAACAAAAGTTGTGACCATGCACAGAAATAGGTGATTGTTGTCCTTAAACTGAATAAGACAGTAGCTGATTTGTGTTTGTGTTTTGAAGAAGTGGATCTTGCGTAATGTCTGCAGACCTTCACTGTGTGTCAGTCTTTAGTTTTCTATTTTGTCTTGTATTGTTCTGCCCATCACACTGCCTCTGCTTTCTCCTCTGTTTGTTGTCTTGGAAATTTTGCAAACAATTAGTTTTAAAGTCTTTGTTTATAAGAAAGTCTACATCAGGGATCTGACAAGCCATGTCAGCACTAAGCTTCACTTTGTGCACAGAGAATGTAAAGGAAAATACAGTAGGTCTATAAAACTTAACTGTAAATCTTTAATGTCATAGGATGAGTGTCTGCAAGATTTTTTTTTTTTTTTTTTTTTTTTACTTTCAGGAGACAGTTTTCTTTTTGTTCACATGCTTTGCCTGGTGAGGATTATTAATGTGAATCACTTTTAAATTATTGAATATTCAACTATTGTTATATCCAGAAACAAGATATAACACAATGACTGAATCAACAGAAGTACATCAAAGTGAGAAAAAAACAAAACACAACCATTTGTTCTTGTTTATTGGGCTTTTCTACCTTTGCTGGATGTGGCTCCTGCTGTGAATGAAAGTCGGTTATAAATACAGAGCAAGTATCAGAAGTTGTCCAGAAGTTGAAATGCTGCTTTTAATGTTCAGACTTAAATGAAAAATATTTGACAGAAAATAACCGACACACTTTTATGTCAAAAGGAAGCAAGTTGACTTTACAGCAAAAACACTGGAAAATCTCTTATAAGACTTATCTGATAAACAGCACAGGCGGTGGATTTATTATTCTATGCTGTGATTCAGTTAAGTGGGAACTGAATGGTTTGCTGAAAGTTGATGGAAGCTTGTCTATTGATTTGTCAGGCGTGGAGTTTAGAGGAAATTAACAGAATCTTACATAGGGTGAACTTTCTTTTCTTAGTGAGAAAGTTCATCAGGGAACTGTGACTGTGACCAATTGGTGGGTTGAAAGTCTATTAACCCCCCCCCCACCCACACTAGTCATACACCCGTACATTTCAATTGAAATCTGTGGGTGGGCAATGAAAATAGTCTCCGAGTCCTCACACTCACCCACACACACCACAGGACTTTAATGTGTACTGTAGGTGTGAGTGTGCATGTATGAAAGCTTTGGTTTAATGTATGAATATATGCATCTCTATTATTATCCGTGTGTGTGTGTGTGTGTGTGTGTTGGTGTGATCTCTGCCAGACAAGTGAGGAATTGGGGGTGTGACCCTGCACTGAAAGAGATAGAGAGCAGAGGGGATGGCTTTGTATCCATGGCGATAGAGAGAGTTGCACCAGGAAGCCAACAGGAAGTAAAACTGTTTCACGCGCCATCAGAGGCTCTTCCGTTGTCATGACGCTGTGAACTATTGTCATGGAAACACCAGCGATTCAGTCTGAATGCTGATAGACAACATGTTGAGTAAATTTTTCAATGAAAGTGTATCATTCACAAATATACAATGTAAGTTCAATACTGAATATGATTTGTGATTTTTTTCATAGCGTGAACATAACATGGGCTTTTAACATCATTACATTTAACGCATACATGTACTTTCACATAAGGATCTAACTTCATTTATCTTTATATATCCATAAAGGCACTTTATTGGGATCTAATTGCAGAAATGGAATATGATGGGCATAATTATCTTTCCATTCATATATAATCATCCCTGGGATGAACTGACGGCTTATCCAGGGTGTACCTCGCCTTCCGCCCATAGTTACTGAGATAGGCTCCAGCCCCCCCGCAACCCCGAAAGGGACTAAGCGGTTGAAAATGGATGGATGGATATAATCATGTAGAAATACAAACTGTTGTTTGCTTATTCCTGGCTGGTTTTACATGTGGAGACCACTTCATTGTATAGAGGTACTATCCAGTGCATGATACATTACTGTTAAAAGACAAGAAATAATAACCCTTCACCCCTTTACTAAAATTATGAAATCCAGAAGGGATGTACCAAACACCAACTCTTAACATTGGACTCAGATGACACTACAAATCTGGCAGCAATACAACTAGGGATTGGCTTTTCAAACAAAAATGTTATTTGATGTTTATCAAAACTTGCTGTAGACAATCAGAATCTAATCCAACTTTATTTAAAAAGTACTTTAAACAACCACATGTGACCAAAGTGCAGTACAGGAAAGAGAGAGGAATCAGATGATAGATGAGGGTTGTTACATTGATAGTTTCATATCTCATAAACTTGCCCCACCATCGTGTTTGATGGCATTGCACTAACATGCTCAGATAAGCTCAGAAGTTGTTGCTTTTTCAGTATTTGTGTTAAAGTTGTGCTGTGTATGGACATGAGCAACCATACGGCTAGAAGATGCAAACATAGTTTATGTGTTGGAGGTTGGATCTGCATTAGAATGAATAAATCACACATGACTATCTCACTTTAAGCACTGTTGGTGAGCACAATGTTGGTACTGTTGTTGCGTACACCTGCTGTGACTTCCATTTAGTCGGCAGTAGTGGTTGCTGGTCCACTGGGGGCACAGGAGCATCAGTCCATTCAAAATGACTTGGAGAAGAAGGGCTGTTTAACAATTAATTTTAGGCAAAATGCCCGTTGAAATAAGTAAATTATTATGAGATGATTCTGGTTGTGGGTAAACTGAGGATGTATGCAGTGCCAAAAATTTGGTAACATGAGTTTACATGAGTTTTTTGTGCCCCTTGTGTTTATCTTTTATACTCTCTTAATTAACTGTGATTTTTTTTTTTGAAAGTCAAAATGTGTCTCAGAAGTTGTGTGCCTGTCTTTATTCGTTACTGTAGCCTTCACACTTAGTTTACTGTAAAAGACCTTTTCAAAGTGCGTTTTAGCTTTCATCTATAACTTAAGCCAAAAAAAGTGTAGTTCTGGGCCTAGATGTCCTTCAGTGTGTTGTTCTTTTACTGAATAAATCAGTAGTGAACATCAGACTCTGCTCTCCTCATTAGAATGATCAGTCCTTTCAGATACCAAAAGATCTGAAAGGACCTTTTTTCCACAGAGGCTGCTGTACTAGCTTCCAGGCCTGCTCCACTGAACTGCTACAGGATTACTGATCACACACTGACATACACTTACAGTATTTTCTGAATTTGTGTGGAGCAGATGGAAATGATGCATCTCATTGCTCTAACTAGGCAGGCCGATTAGTGAACCGCAAACACAGAGTTCCCACACAACTGAGGTGGACATGGGCAATATTATGTGCTCAGTGGATGAAGCAGAACGTGCTGTCTAATGGGCAGTGAGCAGTTGGGTTGTAACATTAAACACACACACATAGTACATGTGCCAACTGGCTGGCTTCCCTCAATCCCCTGGGTATGTGTTTTAATTTTTTTTATGCATGTTTTTGTGTCCTAGATGTTATCACACACTTCTACACATGTATCGTGCTTTAATATGTCTTGTTGTATTGCTATGTTTTTGCATTATTGGACAAATATGTCTGTGTATGTCCATATGTGAATCAGGGCATGTGTGTGTGAGCATATGTTTGTGTATCTGTGCGTGTCATTTATTCATAGCTTCTCGATAAGATATGTCCTGCCTGCCTGGTTTGATTTTTTTGCTTGAAGCAAAGATTTGAGGCCAAGGCCCTACAGGGACTCTAACACTCACAGCTCAACAGAAATATCTCAGCTCCAGGGCAAAATATGGTGCTAATACTCACTTGCTTACCAGTCATGCAGAGGGTACCACATTATAACTGGATAGTGTAGTAAATAGTACCTGTGTGTATGATTTAAATGCACTGATGGCAGTTGTGAAGTGCTGCATAGGAGGAAGAAATGATTGTCATGTCGGGATGAAGCCGTTGTTATTTGAACAACACAATGCAATGAAACATTCTCCCCTGCTGACCCCCCCATTACATAAAAGTTATTCATCTGTTTAATAGAAGTCATTTACAGTGATTTCTGGTCATATGTAAATATATTTTGTGTGTAAAATAAAAACATTGTAATTGTCTGATTGCTGCTGGTGATGTCTTCTCACTTTCCCTTTGATTAATTGTGAATTTTATGTATTGTTTGTATCCTATTATTATATATACCAACATAATTAGTATAGCTGAATGAAACCAGAATAAGAAAACATAACTTGCATCTTGTATTTACGTCTTTCTTTAATGTTTTGTACAGTACCACACTTTTTATTACATCTGCCAAGGAAGTTATGTGATCACTTGCTTTTTTCCATCTGGCAGTAGAATTATGCAAAAATAATTGCACTGATTTCTTCATGTTTTGGTGGGACATTAAACATTCATTCAGTATCATTCAACACTCACAAACCAGAGGATCTGAGGTTAGAGAGATAGATGATTGTATTTGGGACACCAGCTGAAGTGCGTGGCATGGCCTGTCTTTTGTGACGTGGACAATTCATGCAGCAAAGCTTATTTACATGGCCTGTATGAATGTTCCTTACATTACAACCATGCAAATGGAAACAGTTGCCAATTAATGTATTTGCTCAGTGGTGCAGTTTGCAGTGAATGTCACTCCTTGTGGCTGCTTTGTGAAATATGCATTATACACTGTTACCCATAAACTTGGAATATTGTTTTCAGGTGCATTCCTCTTTTTATTCCTATTTATACTCATTAGTAATCACCTTTTCTCAGGTGCAATGATTAAATACTGAGTCCCTGTTTCACTTCATCACTCAGTCGTTTCATGGGCAACAGCTGTGCTTGTAAGTTTACATAGTCTGACAGAATGTGCATGGGACGGTCTTGGATGTTCCAACATGACAATAACCTAAAACACAAGGCCATGTTGACCTGTCATTGACTACAGCAGAAAAAAGTGAAGGTGAAGGCGTGGCCATCTCAGTCTCCTCACCTCAATATCACTAAACCACTTCGGGACGTCTCAAACATGCAGTTCATACCAGAAAACCCAACATCTTAAAGGAACTGAAGGTGTTTTGCCAAGAAGAATGGGTAGCTTTAACATCTGAGAAAATAAAGAACCTCATCCACAGCTATCACAAAAGATTTCAAACTGTCATTGATGTTAAAGGGGCCAAAACAGAGGATTAAGACCGGGTATGTCAACTTTAGATCAGGGTCATGTGGATAGTTTCTGTTGTCAGTATAATTTAAAACACTGGTGGTTTCAGGTTCAGCCAAGTAAGAAAAAAGTTTTTGTATCATCATTCATATTCTCTGAAAAATGGAGAAAGAATCACATGTTTTTCTGGGGTATGTAAACTTATGAGCACAACTATATAGCTGTAAGACCACTGTTACCATGGTAACAGGCAGTTAAACTAATTTGTGGCACCAACAGAAAAAAGAAGCAAAATATAGGTCATAATGTGTAGTTTGGTTGTAGTTTAATAATATTATGGTCAGGAGGAAGAGTGCACCACTGACCTTGGCACAGATCAGTCCTCTCTGACTGCACATGTAATTTATTATCTAGGGGAAAAGAAAAGTCACTTGATCCTTGTGGCATTGTTATCTTAACAGCATGCATTTTATTCTCAGTGTTAGCAAAAGACACAAATTCAAATGTTGCACATTGTTACGAAATTAAGGCACAAAGTCAATGTTTTAACCCAGAGCAGTTTTGCTTGCTGACTCATGTTGTCACAGTGTGTATTATTCATTTAACTTGCTTGTTTAAAGAATTTGCTCATCTGCAGTTCACTTTATTCTGTGGGTCATTTTTTTTAAAGCTTTTCAAAGAAGAAAAAGGATTAAAATCAAGTTGGTTTCAAATGTAATTAATTAAAAATATAATTAAATTGGCAGTAATACTGATCCTGTGTTGGGACATTTCAAGCTGTTTCCAGCTCATGTGGCTGAGGAACAAAATCCTCCTCTGTTACACTGAAACATACAAAAGCTTTTGTCACATTGAGACCCAAGCAGAAACTGACCGCCAGTCACTTTTTGGGTGTCAGCAGTGAGTGTGTGTGTGTGTGTGTAAGTGGTAGAAGCTGCGTGTTAAATATCAGAACAATTTGGTTTTATTAGACATTTGTGGAGCCACAGGGCCAAAAAGGGTTTGTGATATCCCGTCTGGCTCGACATAGTGGGGTGTTACCTGACACTTTGTGTGTGTCTGTGTGTGTGTGCATGCATATACTTTTTAACTTCCTCAGCTGTTCAACTGTATTACCACGTCCAACACAGGGCCCCAAATTCTCACGGTCACCTCGTCACACTTGTACCTCAACACACATATGCACTCACTTAAAGTCCCTCATCCCTACCAGAACAACTGGAGTACAGAGCACACACTCGGTTACACACACTCACACAGATTTCAGTGATAGGCTTGTCTGATAGGGTTTTATATTGCGGTTTTAATGCACTTGAATCCCTGTGGAACAATGTGGGGTTTGTCCAACACTCAGAAACAATATCCTCCTTTAATATGGAGCCTAATCTCATTAACTCATAACCTGTGCTGCTGGAGTTCACTGTAAGCTTCCTTCGTTCATCCTGACATGAGAGATGAGTGGGTCACTTAAAAAGGAAATTTCATCTTATGGAATATAGTACATATTAGGTGACTAATGCAAATAACATCAACATCCTACAGCTAATTAAAAGGCTTTGATTAAATGGCTAATATTACTGTAATGCCTCAGCTATGAAAATGTAAGTTTAATTATCTTGTTTTGGCTTAAACAGCAATAACTAATGGTTTAGTTAATTGAAAACATGGTAACTGGCAACTACTCTATAGGTTTAGGAATATTTAGGGATAGGTTGTGTCATTTATACAGTCATTTGTATCACCTATTATGTTTGAGTGTGAATCAGAGTTAATATCTGATTAGTGTTGGGGAACCATGGGTTCTAGATCCTTTGATACAGTTCATTCCTTATCTTTCTTTCCTTTCTTGGTAAGCTCCACTGGTATTTTCAGTTAATCCTCTCATGTTTTTTTCTGCACATGAAATTTGGCCACATGGCCAAAGTGGTTATCTGTTACTGGGTAAGCCACTTCAGTGATGAGTCTATCATTCTGGGCATAGCAACGTGATTGGCCATTGGGAGGCCATCATATTCCAAAATTATTAATATCTCCCAAAATATTGATATTATCAACTTGCTGTTTCTGCTAGTCTGTTCGTTGACCAAAAATACATAAGTATGCCAAACTGTAGCAGTCAGCTCTTTCTGGATTTTGTGTGATGCCCGAGACACACAGAGTCCACTCCCCTAGCATTAAATGTAAAGCCTAGAAGGGACAAACCGAACACTGACTCCAAAGAGGTCAACATAATGGAGGCTGAAGGGAGAATTTAGTTCTTTAATAATAGTGATCATTCACTTTGAGTAACATGAAATTGCAAGGGAGTCTTTTTTTGTACCTTTTACATATTAAACAGATTAATCAAGAAATCAATTTGCAGATGAAACAGTTATGATATTAACAGTTAGTTACAGTTTACTTGTACTGAGAGTACAAGTGAGAGATCTTTGTTCTGAACAAAATTGTACTAAAAAAAGGAGGGAAAAAGATAGGATGAGGGAGTAAGGTAATATGAGAGAAACAGTGAGACAGTGAAAGAAAGAGAAGTCAACCATACTGATGTAACCAGCTGACATGGCCACAGCTGAATGCTATATAAGTTATAGTCTGGCCCCTGGAGGTATGTGCCTCTGGGTATGAGTGTGTGTGTGTGTGTGTGTGTGTCTGTGTGTGTGTGTGTGTGTGTGTATGAGAGGTCAACAGGTGACACGTGCCATATAACACACATTGAGTGTTTTAGTGATCACTTATAGCATTTGTCATCTCAGACTCCTTTCACTTCTGCAACGGATACAGATATACTTAGTTTACTTACATGTAATTTACTGTAGGAATGGTGTTCATTATGTGTTGACAGAGGTTGCTGAGAGCAGCTTTGTCAGAATATTGGTTTACTAGTTCTGAACAGATTTACTGATAATTTGCATGCTGGATTATAGGAAGTCCACGCATCATGATGCTACGGTGCTTGTACAAGTCTTGAAAGTCTTAAAAATCATGGACTTTTGATACACTATTCTCCAGACCTTTAAAAGTCTGGAATTTTGGGGGGAAGTCTTCATAAAGTATGGGGAAAAAAATGCTCTCATTTGAATTTTAGAGTATGCTCAAAGGCATATAATCTTGTAAGATGAGAAATAGAGGTTTTTCCACAATTTACGTATTTTTGGCCAGGAATACGTAATCATCAAAGAATCCTACTTCCTCGCCACAGGTTTTTGTAATGTTCCAGGATGGTCTTGTTCTGCCCAAAAGCAGCTGTATCTATCTTCATTCTTTTCCTGTGGACAGTGAGGTTATACTGAAATGGATTCAGGCGATCCAATGAAATAGTTACACATAAACGCAAATGTTACCCGAAGTAAAGGTTAACTGATGATAGCACTGGACTAACATTACTGTTGTTACATAAAAGATGTCTACTTGGACAGTCCTAAAGAGAACAAATTAATGCCATAACACTTCATTTAAAGCAGACTATGATGCTTTAGTACGGTTGTCTGTACATTATACATTAATTATGCCTAAAAAACATGCTAATGACTTGTCATCCTGGCCAGCAGTTCAATAACAGCCTGATCGCTTTCGACTTAAGGCTCTCTTACATCGTGCATGGTACCATGAGTGGTTTGCGTGCCAAAAATGGGCCAAGTAGTGAGATGCACACAAGTGGAAAGTACTTTTTTTGATGCTCGCAAACACGACGCATAGCACGCAGGCTGAAAACTGGCCGGCCAGTTTTTCGCTGGCAAAACATGCAACAATTCCGGGGTGTTTTCCCCACAAAGGCGTACTTACCACGCAAGAGGATCTTACTTTCCACTTGCTTTCAATGTACGTGTTAACGAAAAGGGGGTGAGCACACTTCCTCCATGCGTATTACCTACTTCCAAAATGCGTGTTGAGTATTACTACCATACTTGTGAAGTACGTCACACTCAGACACCGAACGTGACCAGCACGATAAAAAGTGTGTCAGAAGTAGGCGATCCCGAACAACTACTGCCAGCACCTGATCACGGTCTTCCACTTCCTCTTCAACAACAGCTGTAAAAGACGATGGCGCCTCCTTCTTGGTACTAGTGCCATATTGGATGGAAACAGTGAATGATGAACAGACTCAGTGCACCCTCTTATATTATTGTGATTTTCCACGTGTTCTTCCAATTTGACGCTTAACACTTCCGTGCTCCTTACATTTCTCTTACTTCGTAAGTACGAATTCTGAAAACGTACACTTCATTTGCAATTCATGTACAATTATCCCACTCATTGTGTGTGACAGAAGTAAAGATCTTACATGCTCCTTACTTCTTCCTACTTCCGAAAAGGCGTACAGACCACTTGCGCTCCTCACTTTTTGAGCAAGACACACCCACTCATTAAGTACTTACTACATACTTCCCCTCCGATTTAATTTTCTCCCTGCGACAACTCCATGCTTGACAGGACTCAAGAGTCTGCACAATCTCTAAACACACATGACGGGATGTAAGAGAGGCTTTACCTTGATATTTATGGACAAATTCCTCTTTGAAAAAAATGGGGCCTTTATTGATTTTGTTGTTTTCAGTTACAGGTTTTGTGGACACTCTCATCCATTTTGTCTCACTGTGTTGACACTTGGCAGGAAGTTATTTCCTGTGATGATTTTTTAATCCCGGCAAGTGTGAAAAAGGTCAGTCCATGATGAAAGCGTTGAACACATGTGCTCTCTGTCCCTGGAGAAACACAATGTTTCTTTTACCAAGACAACAGTAATCGCATACTGTTCAAAATGAGTATGTGTTGGTACAGACGATGAGCGATTCCCTCATGTCAGGGATTTGAAGTGAATTGGCCCGAGGAGACCTGTAATCCAACACGATCTATTCATTAGTGATCTGCAGGGAGAGGATCACTTATCCCAACATTAATAACTGAGCTGACTGGAGAGAATCAGCGTCTCCATCCCAAAGAAACCATCGTTACATAAAAATCTTAACATTTTGACTGCAGTACGGTTACATGACAGGCAGCTGGTTCTGTTTCTTCTTCCACACGTCTGCATTTGATTGAAAGCAACAAGTTCATGTTCCCTTCTCTGGGTTTTTTTAAAGGCATTTTGGGAAATATAAGATATCAGTAACTGAAGAGGTTCATAGGTCAGTGGATTTTATGGATACGACAAAACATTTGATCTCTACATGAGTAAAATGACCATGATGGATTAATGTAAGAGAATCTGAGGAGACATATTATAGTATTAGAACGGAGAGAAAACAGAGTTGAAGTATATCATTACACCGGCATCTGTGATCACTTTTTGTGTGATTAGATTACATTAAAAACTGACTTAAGTGTAAAAAATAATGTATTACTCATTTTGGTTAGTTAAAAGTAATTATTTTTCCAGTATCACTGACATTTCTCTATTTTACATTTTGGCAGTCACTCATTTGGGAGAGGCACTTCATAAAACAAAAAAATATCCTTTGCCATGATAGGATATCACCATCCAACTGATTGACAAGTGGGGCCTAACAGTCTAACAGTCTGTCTATTGGCTCTCTGTGTTTTGGCCATAAAACATGTTGTAGAGTGGTGCTTGTGGTAAATTGGCTGCTGAGTCCAACACTCCAGTAGTAGAGGACTCGGCAGAGTGTCAGGTGTCTGGCTGACACACTGCCTCAGTTGGTTGTTTATTTCACTTTTTATTCTGGCTCAGACACAGAAGAGCCAAGGGCTTCAGAAAAGCAATTGTGAAATGCCCGTTACTCCATATTTTGACATCTTCAGGGTATGAAACTGTTAGGAGGTGAACGCATAAGGCATTCAACAAGATCAATGGCAAAAGTGGATTTTACAAAATCATTGGAGCATCACACAGAAGCAGTCAGCAAGGATTTGATGTGTGATTGTTTTCTTCCTGCAGATCTATGTTATAAAAGCCAAATGGCCTCTGTGTGTGTGTGTGTGTGTGTGTGTGTGTGTGTATGCATATCAGCTTTATATCTGAAATACTGGACAGAGCTAGCTTTGCCTTTTGGAGTACTATTATGGGTCAAGGATCACACAGGCAGAAAGAGCTTATTGACACAACCAATAAGTGGTCAATAAGTGGATCAGTCCATTCAGCCACAAAAAAAAAAGGGTG
>JAPSES010010283.1:0-14143 GCA_029822895.1 Maxillicosta whitleyi
TCTATAATGTATGCCAGAGCGTTTGTCCAATCAGAGTTCACCATCCTGTGTCGGCAGATCAAATAAATCTGCCTGGAGACATGTGAAAATGAAACTGTTGCTTTAACCAATCAGAGTTCATATCGGCCACGCGGAGGCGATCAAACTGGCATTCAACTACGTCAGCATTTTCCTGTCATTTGATTGGATGGTCATAGAAGCTAGCAGCTAGCAAACAATCGCTGTATTAAATGGCTCCTGGTATGAAATTTTCATTTTTTGACGGTTTTGATCATAAATAGGTGTGCCCCCTAGCCTGTCTAGGTCCCCACGGTAGGAGGAAAAACTGACCAGTATTTGCTCCTGTGTTATCAAACGGGTTGTTTTAGCAGGTCGGTTTTCAATGTCACTAACTCAGCGCGAGCTTCACCCTCACAGTTTTAGCCCCTCCCCCTCACCTCCGATTTCACCGATAAATAACTGACAACAAGCAGCACAGACCGGGACAACATGGAAGCCAGAAAAACGCACAGAAACTGTTATGTGTCTGAGTGTACAAAGAATAACAAATGCCTTTTTCTTCTCCCTACATCTGAGCCACGGAAAAGCTTGTGGTTGGAGTTTATTTACGCAGGGAATGTGTCCAAACAACTCCCCAAACCTGCGGTAGTTTGTGGCTAACATTTTGCTAACGGTTGTTTTAGCAACTTGGGACGATACAGATGTGGATGAACAGGACATGTTCCACCTACTCCGGGATCGATACCAACTCTGTCTGGACGAGCAAGTAACCCTGTCCAGGTAAGTGTATTCTGTCAGTAATTTCCTTTAGTTGTCATATATTGTGGCTTTGTCGTTGTAACAATAGTTTCGCAGCTAACAGTCCGTTGACGTAACAGAAGATGCTAACTCAAAGCATGTGAGTGAAATCTATCTATCATTTCGCATGTTTTCTTGATAAAAGAACAAAATCACTTAAGTTCTTACATAAATAGTTATAGCATTGTACAGACAAAAACACTACTTTTAGACATTCCATGTCTGTTTTAGTCTATATTATATATATATATTATATAATGCCTGTTGATCCTATCAATACATGTAAATAATAATTGGTGTAAAATGCAGCTTGTCCTCTTTTCATGGTCATCAGATTTGACCTATTTGGACGTTCAGAGGCTCTGTAGTTACCATGGGTTAGGGTTCAATTTTACCTTCAATTTTAATATGCGCTTTTATGAACATCAACATGGTCAATAAATTAATATAGGAAAATTCATGATTTACACTGAAATGTACTTAAATATAAAGTAGAATTGCAATAATATATTGTAATAAATGGTGATAAATAACTTTAGAACAGTTAAATATAGAGAAAAAAACATTTAGGAAGTATGACAAAAATAGGACCATGTCTTTATGGGTTAATTATTCTGTTGCATTATATTGGTTTTACCTTTTTTTTTAAAGTCTTAAAGTACTTTTAGAAGTGCTGTATTCTCAGCTTTTGTCTTATTGTGCTCATATCACTGCTGTTTACTTCCACTGACCTCCTCATACGGCCTGTGTGCCTCATGTAAACAATGACATAACAAATAAACAATCATTGCTTCATGTTGACCTTAAGGTAAAGAAGTGCGGTTGGTGTTCCATATTTGTGGGGTTTCATGTTTTGTTTCAGCACTGGCTCTGTTTTCTTGGCAGTGCTGATGCTACTTGATGCTGTTTTTGGTTTAATTCACTAAATTCTTGGCACTCGGGGCATCTTTATGTTTACAAGTGCTGTTTGCTGGGTTTACAAGAGCTTCCCATTTATTCACGTCTGTTTTTAGTGTCTGAATTAGACTCCAGTGTATTTCTGTACTTGTTCCTATTAGTGTTAAACAACAGGACGTCACAGTTATAGCAGATGGTTTTATTTCTACATTCCTGTCATATGGCAAATGTTAGTTTGGTGTTAATGTTCACAGATGAGTTAAGTATCTCCATTTAGGATGAATTGTTTCTGCTTCTTTTTTTAGGCTTATGCAGAATATAGATAGACTGATCACTGCAGGATATTTAATTAACCTTGTTTTACAGTTGTTTGTACTGTAATAGAATCAAGTTGTAATCACTTTGCTAATTTGCTTTTTGTCAGTTGTATGGTGTCAGAAGGAAGAGCAGGCAGAAGTGTGGACGGACATTTTTAGGTGCAGATTTAGGTCTTGTGATCTACAGCAGGGGTTCCCAAAGTGGGGTAAGTGTACCCCCAGGGTTACTTGGAAGGAGTCCAGGGGGTAGGCTACTTGAAATTTCTTTTGAAAAATACATTAAGTTATCATATACCAAATCAAAACTAAATTATGAAAATTAATACTGACATAGTATAAAACACAATAGGCCTAAATACATTCATATAATAGTTTTATCATCAATCATCTTGTTTAAGCTTTGGTAACATTTTAAGAACATTTCTATTTTATATTATTCAAAATGAGTTTATTTCAGTAGCTAAGTAATTATATAATTAATTTATTAATTAATTACCAATTTCTTTTTTGCAATCAATGAAAAATGGCACGTTTCAGTTTATATTTTGCACAAAAAAAATGTGTTATTATTATTTTTTTACATATTACAGTTAAATGTATCTTGTTTGTTTTGCAAAGATTTGGAAACATAAACAGACACCTTTGGCACAGGAACAAATATTACCTGATATTTTTCAGTCAAAAATGCTGAAGTGAGAGTTGGGCAGAGGCTACTTGACTGAAAAACAACATATTTCACTGATCTGTAGTATATTTTCATCATAATTGAGTGATATCTTAGATGTTAGGCTACATACTTGTGCTTTGCACTGGTTGTGTTTCATTTCACCTTAATGATTCTTCAGCAGTGACAAACAATTTCAATATGGATGATTAGCTCTCAATAAACTCTCTCACTGATTTGATCCATCATGAAACAGCTGAGTCTTTGCTATAAATAGAAAAGAGAATAAACTTTATTGTCCCTCATGGGAAATTTACACATGCACAACAGTGCTACATGTTACTACCCAAAATTAACAATGACCAATACACACAGACAGTGGCAATGCAGAGGAAAACAGCAGGAATTGTTAAAAATCAAGTGTGTAATTAATCAATCCTTGATAAAAGCAATAAGGTTATGAATAACAATAATGCAATCAACACGTGTATTAACAAAACAAATTAAGAAAGCTGCATAAAAAGATAAAATAATTCCACATAAAGGTGATAGAAGAATGGGGCTCAAGAACTGTTAAAGAAAAGTGGTGTATTATTTAGCAGTGCTATGAAAGTTTGGAGGAAATAGTGTATTACATTTAACCGTATATAACTAGAACTTTCTTTCTTTGTAATGTTCTAAGGTTGAAACATTACTTTTTTCCCTGATAAATGTCTTCGAATCCAACATTAAATTACTCAGCAGATTAATCAACACTAAAATTAACTATTATTTGCATTAGCTTAAGTGGGAGATATGTTTTTTTCTGGGCATATACATCTATGCATTAATCCCGTTCTCCTCATTGCTGGAGTAGGATGACACAACCAATAAACACTGTGACACCCAAGAAGGTTTCTGTTGGTAAAGATTATAAGATTTGGACACTCATCACACACAGGAAACCTTAAGTGCATAGATTCTGGAGGAATGTTTAATATTATAATCCATGTATTTTCACATTGCGCCCTAACAGTGAGTGCCATGGGTGAATGGATCCACTGCCGTCCTCCACACAGGAGCCTGGAATGGGTCCAGACCCTCTCCTTTGATCTACAGGGAGCATCTGGTTTGGTGAGTAGGCCTAAATCTCAAAAAGCTACTAGATGAATTGGCAGTTTGTACCAAAATAGTCAAACACGACTGCATGACTGTTGTGTTGAGGAACAAATGCATTCTGCTGAGAGTCTGTTTGCAGTGTCATTCTCCTGTGAACTGCCGTTGATATCTGTGTCTGATACATTAACCCCTTCTACACAACACCTCTGTTCAGGAATATTTCACCATTAATTCAGAATGACGTTTGTGTAAATGAAATGGTGGGATCCTTTGGTTCCACCTCTGTCACAGCTCTGTAACACCTCTGGAGATGGCAACAGAGACCTGATAAAAGTAGAATCATGATTCACTATGTAAAAGGAACACCTCTTGTTCCACAGCCAAGGTGTGACGTTTTGATGACATATTGTGTGTGCGACCCCCACGCTGGGGTATTTAAAAATAAGCGTGGGCCGTGTACAGTAAACAAACATAACATCGTGACCATAAAGATGTGGAACTGGGGAGACACACAGATCCGTGAGCTACTGTCACTTCAGGCGAAGGACTCTATCCACACTAACATTTGTGGAGCGGTGAAAGACGGTTCAACTCTAGAGATGTTAGAAACACCGCTAAGCTTGGGATATTTCTGACACCAGTTATACGTCACATTATATGCTGTGCTGCTTCACCGCCCCTTTGATTCTGGATCACATGTCCGCTGTGTAAAAGTCCAGCCTGTCTCACCTCTGTTACTCCTTTGTCTTGGCTGTAGAAATCAGGCAATGGTAGAAAAAAGTGGGTTCACCATCTCACCTTTTTTTGGTATCTCTGTGTAGAAGCGGCTATAGTCAGAGAAAAACACTTCATGATGCATTCAGGTACACCATTATAAGTTTGAAGTGTATAGTGGACTCTGGTATGGTACTTGCGTATGGAATGGTTGTGTAAGTGGACTTTTGGGTCCACGGGACTCGGAGGCAGACTCGGGTATGCGGTGTGAAAACGCTCTTACTTTCCCATGTTTAAAAGGCCTACACCTATCTTTACAAAGGGGACATGAAAATGCTCATATTAATGCTAAAATTTCACACATCAGCAGGCATTGTTAAATTTTACATGATCATAAATACTGTTAATATACAGTAAAAAAAAAAATCACAACTATACTTTTGCTGTATCATCCAAACTGAGTCTTGCAGCAGTTTTTTGACAGCATACAGCTGACACACAACATAGTTAGACAGCCATCATAGTTATGTGAAGTCAATGGAGAATACATTGAAGGCTCTACCTTTTGCCTGTTTTGCCTGTGAAGATGAGAAGAGCCTGGTGTGGGCCCCAAGAAGAAACTGGGACACTGCAGCTTCAATAGTATGATGATAAAGCAAAGATGAAAATGGAACATAATCTTAAAAATAGCATATAAATATGTGCCGTTATGTGGGCTGATTCAGCACTCACAATTTGTTAACGCCTGGTCGTAAATTACAGTCTGATTGTATTCTAAACAGACGATGAGATAAGAGTATGGATTACAGTAAAAGCATGAATGGATGCGGTATTCTGAAGGAAAGAGCACATCAGGGAATATGGAAGCAGCGTGACGCTCGTGTGTATAACGGCAGGTTTCATTAAACTGGTGCAAGTTCACGCATGACCTTAAAACGCAGCAATGCATGAAGATTTGTAAAAGATTTCTCACTTCGCTTCATTCTCACAGACCAGTGGGACCACAGATTGTAGACTGGGACAATATCGGCTCAGGCTCTGGAAGTTAATTTAGCATTAAGACAATGACTAACAAGGCTGGAATAACGTATGAAAGCGCCGTCCCCTGGGAAAACTGTTCAAACACTACGTACACATGGTGTACAGCACATGCATATATATATATATATATATATATATATATAAAGACAGCTCTTGAAAGCACCAGTGCAGTCTGTGGGGGATTTCTTGAAGTCCCTGTTTTATTCAGGGGTTCCTTCCCAGCATGCTCAGTCAGCCAGCCAGTCCCAGTGGGTTCAGCTTTATCTTGTTATAAATCTGCCAGATCTGGTGGACAGCTGAAAACAGCCGGCCCACAGCGGCTCTCTCTGAGTTGCCAGCAGATATATTATTCATGATCTCATCTGCATAAATCTCTCCCCAACAATTTCCAAAAATACTCATGGAAGGCTCTCAACATCTTTTAAGAGCCAATACAGAAATGAATGATTGACACTTCGAAACAAACCCTTCCTATAGTAAATGATTCTAGTTTTCTGTTTTCAGATTTCTTTATTGGCTTCATACTTGTGTTTTTCTTTGTTCCGATCGATTAAAATGGCTTCACATTATCAGCTTGAACTGCTGACCTATTTCAGGAGTCTGAATTATTACTGTGCACCGAGTATTTCTTTTGATCATCTGTTAGGAATGTGTGTGCACGGATGTGTTAAGTACCTCAACAGTGGATTTTTATGAAACTGTAGGTATACTTGGTGCCATTAAAAACGCTCGGTCCAAACACATGGTGTAATTTTCAGGTGCCTGTTTTGTGTACGTTCCTTTATGACATGAGTAACACAGTTAACACCTGTATTCTGTCCTACGCTATTAGTACGCTATCCGTGCAACGTCGCGCCGTAACAACAGCCCCGATGACTCACTGGGAAGGAAGTTTCTGCGGGAAACACTGGAATCTCTTGTACAGACTCATGCTTTGCTGGTGACTTTAGGTGTGGTCGATAATCTGTATAAAGACAACAAAGAAAACGCCCAAATGTCTTTGACAGCTCCAAATGCCACGACTTACGTTACAACAGAGAGAACGTGCCTATGGGCATGTTTACGAGCAGGTCTGAGCCGTGGAGAAGTCGCTCGCCATTTTCGCCGTCAATGCAGTACGGTCAGTCTGAGTGATTGGATCCCCCAGGTCAGGATCATGAGACCTGTCAGTTCCATGCGTCGTCACTGCACTGTTTGTTTGGGAGCCAGAGGTGGGCACACGCGTTACTGAATGATGAGCCGTTGAATTTCTGACTCTCTGTATTCAGTGCACTTAATAAACATGTTAAGTTGAACATAATTTGTCCGCAGTTCATTCTCTAATCACCAGTGTTTCCCTCTTTAATATGAACGTAACCCCAAACCAATTCATCTAATCTATCTCCAAATATTCATATTATTCTGACCTGTGTGTTTATAATGGTGCAAAGTATACATTTACTGAGTGAATATCTACATAGCCTTACTTTTTCAGCTTCTAACATATGAATTTAACAAAAATCCACTGTTCTATGCGCACATAAGCAACACTTAAAACAAATACCCCTATAACATTTCCAAGTCCTTCGAGTGTTTCACTGAACAGAACGTGTTGTGGAAAATTGTTGCTTTTCCAAACATACCAGACTGTATTTAGATATGAATAGTTTACTCACAAATGCGTGATCATTTTTGTTTGTCTATGGATATGAAAACACAAAAACGACTACAAACACATGGTTCCGGTTGAAATGTGGACGTCATGGAGCTCCAGATAATCAGTGCTTTTTATCTATGTTTAGTGTTCGACTTCTTATTAGCAGCTATGGGTGTCCTTCTGTTGCTCTGTGGTGCTATCCTTTCACTGGTTTCTAACTTCTACTTCTTCGGTAGTTAGTGTCCTGTTGTTTTCTTGGCCCCCCCCCCCGCTGTCATCGGCAGCCTCTTTGCTTATTTTCTGCTCGTGCACTTTCAACATTATCATGGTCAACTCAATAAATACATGTCATATTGATGCTGTAGACCAAATTAGAACATCTGGCCTGCTGTTTTCCTTACAATCATACCTTCCTTGTGCCCTCCTGGAGCAAAACGGTAGTAATGTTTTATAGAATATCTCCGCCAAATGACGCTGACTCGACTCTGCTTCTATTTCGGTGCCGAGTTCTTTGTTTCCCCCAGGATCCCTTCAGTATCACTGGTTGTTACAGTGACGACCTGTGAAACTGCTGTGACATTGTAACACAGGAATAATGGAGCGCAGTCAAAAGGATGCTGTTGTTGATTCAAAGTATGTGGCGGTTTGTCGCAGCAAATAGAGAAAGTAGGAGGGTGTATAATCTGTTCCTATTTGACATTTCCACATGCCCACAGTGGACAGTAAATCAAAATCAAACGCAGTGTATTCTGACCTATCCATCAGAATACACAAACATACTTCCCATTGTACGTTTTGTGGAACACTTGCTGAGGCCTTCGCAAACTCCAGAACTGAATGGATGTAAAGTAGGTCTATAGAGGGGCCAGGGCTTTTTGGAGTTCTGCCCCCCCTGTAGACAGACATTATAATTTTCTCTAAAAATACAGTCTATTTTTTTTCCAGGACTCATTCCAGTTTCTTCACTCAACCGTTCAGTCAGACTTTTGGGGGTTACTGGTCATTGAATAAAACACATTTTTCCCCCAGACAGACTGTCGTTGTGGTAAATAGATTCCACTAACAAGGCTCCGTCACAGAGGGCACGATGAAGGTTAGCTTAACCAAATCACTGTACCGTTGCTTGGCATCGGTTCATCCCTTAACCCCCTCTATAGGTCCAGTAGTTGCACTCCTCTTATCCAAATGTCCTCACCAACGACTGGCTTCATAACAACAATTTAGAAACCAATGGATGACATCAATGTTCACTAATAATATACACTCTATGACCCAAACCCAGTGTTCATGGAAGTTTTTCTTACAGTTATTTATATAGAGTTTGGATTATAACTAGGGGTAGGAAAATATCGATATTTCATTTCACAAGTATTATTTCAAATGCAGATGTGGTGGAGGTTAATTAAATTTTTTTTGTATTTCTGTTTTGTTTATATTTTTTTAGGAATCCTGCAAGTGCTTTTCTTTTATAGTTACATGAGTATTTTTGCTCTTTTATTTGTAAAGTTACATGGGTATTTTTGCTCTTTTATTTGTATAGTTACATGGGTATTTTTGCTCTTTTATTTATATCATGTGGGTATTTTGCTCTGTTTGTACTAAAAACATATTGTTATCCTGTAGGTCATGCATGTCATTTTGTTTTACAAAAATGATTACACTTTTTAAAAAAAAAAAAAAATAATGGTTATATCAAGCATAAACATAATTTAATTTTACTTTTTCTTTTTTGTGTGTTTTGTTTTTGCACTGGTAAAGCCAGATGTTAAAACTTTATTTATTTGTAAAAAAAAAAACCCCAAAAAAAACAAAATGCAAGTTTTTACATAGGAAAGTTTTGTGACATAGCACTAGATCCTATTGTGATCAAATAAAAATATCTCTAGTATTTGTACATATTTCTGGTGTAATGACAATTTTCCAGAAAATAATAATTTAGAAAAAGAAACAAAACAATCTAAATATATCACCTTATTAACAGTACAATGATATATCCTGATTTATCCTCCTTAGAATGGAAGAAAAATTACGCAAGACCATATCTTCCAGTTCAGCTTCCCCTTAAACATCCTGGTGGATATTAGGAGTTTTGCCCTGGCGTGGGCACAGTGTTGCATGTTGAGAATGTACCTGAGGCTTGCACTGTCGCGATTACAAAGTGAGCATCTGTTTTTTCAACCTGGGGCCACTGTAGGGTTTCATAGGCCATCTTTATGATCTGAAGTGAACGCTGCTCTCTGCTTTTTCAAATATCTACCCAGCTGGCCGCTTCGCCTGCAGTGGCCTCTCGACAGTATGGCTTTTATGAAGTAACACTCGTGTTCTGTCAGGGTAACCTCTTCAACTAACCTCCTCTCGACCTTCCTCTGCCTCCTAGGGGCATTACTGTCAGCGGCACTGATCATAAGACTCTAAAAATTCTCACTAAAGTATCTAACATCACAGAAAATTAAGGTTGTAGAGTGAACATACTGTAGCAATAGTTAGCAACAAAATACACTGAAATAAATGCCATTTTTCTGTGTTTTCAGCTTGTTTTTCTGCCCCATATGGTCTGAATGTAACCTCGGTCACACTTAAACATGAAAATAAATGGCTTGAACGATGTTGTGAATTAATCACACTACATATTTGTTACTGTTGAGTATCCTTACATGATTATTTTCCTGTATTCAGCTCACATTTCTACTTTTTTTTTTTTTTTTTTTACTGCAAGATCACAAACAAGTCAGTAAGTCATCGCCACTGACAGGAAGAATGGAGTACATCTATCCATCCATAACGGAACCATTAGCATGCCTGAGCAATTACTGTATCTGTGTATGTGTTGCTCAGTATGTGTCTGCATGTGTGCCTGCTTTGCTGATGTTTGTTGGAATCCCATCGGTGGTGGTGTGGTTGCAGACTAAGTGACCTCGTTTGCTACTCTTTCAACTAAGTGCTTCTTTCTGGTGGGATGATCTCAGTACCACACCCCAACCCCCCCCCCCCCGTTCTTTCTGGGATCAGAAACGCACAGAGGGAATAGTATCTCCATTTGGATATGATGGTGAAAATGGGGCACCATCTTCACTTGTATCCTCTGATAATTAGCTTCCAAATAACATGCACATACTCATTCATTCATTACCTCTGCTAAGGGGGTTATGCTTTCACAACATTTGGATTATGCAAAAACTATTGCATCAGTTGCCACGAAATGTGCTATAGGTAGGAGGAAACGATTACCATCTCTGAAGCAGATCTGAAAAGTAATTTTGACTTAAACGATAAGACAGCGTGTTTGACTGAGTCAGACAGTCAGTACTCTGCTCAGTCTATTTCCAGTTCATTAGGGGTGTCACTTTAGGGATTATATACTGTACAAAAAAACCTCATTAACCTTTCATTTTGGTTTTAGTGCTCATTGAAGTTTAAATTGAGCTTGTTCAGATTCATAAGTGGACAACTGTAATGGTAGGTAGGAATGCATTCAGTATGCAGGGAGATCAGATTACACACATCGCAGAATTGTTTTAGCAGTGAGACTCCAAATGCATCCTGCATCCACTGAAGGGCAGCGTACTGAATGATATCCTCTGGGTTTTCTCAATGTATTTACTCTCTTATATACCATCAGGATCATATTCAAGAGTATGAAAGATATCTGTGCACTTCAAAAAGTCCAATTCATCTGGAACCATAGGTTTGTATTGAACAGAGGTTTGTGCTTTGGCTCATTGGAGCTAAATGTGACCATATTCAGCCTAGAAGGTAAAGCTCAGTGTATAGTGTGAGGGTTGATGGGTAAAACATTAACATATTTGTAAGAAAATCATTAGTCTTTAGTATTATAGTATTATAGAGGGACCAAATAAAACCAGTGAAACCAGGAAGACTTGAGGTTTTTTCACATGTGATCAGTAGAGATGCATTTTACCGCCAGGTATGAACCAGCTCAATGATGCACAGGCTACAACAGCTCTACACTCGTAATTTTCTAAAAATCAGACCCAGACCTTTGGACCTCTGCGATAAACAGTTTGACCTGGCTCATATTCACATGTTCAGAGTTTGATTAAACCGTCCTCAGGCAATTCAGGTTCAACAGAGGCGAGTTTGCCGTTAAGGTGAATGTTTGGCTAAACAAAATAAATGGGTCTCTTGTCGTTTGAATGTGCTATCCTGAACGATCTGTTTAAATGAGAATGGGGAGAGTGTGTGGGAGTGTATTCAAATGAGCTCGACGCCTACATGTCTGCATAAGCAGAATTAACAAGCCTAACTGTAACTGACAGCATTTATGACGAGGGCATCCGAATAATTCTCTGCAGCCCCCAAGCTCTATTATGAATATTGATAAACTATCATTCACATGTAAATTTGTGGTGTGTGTGTTAGAATTATATCCCACGGTGGATGGCCACATACTGAGCATAAGGAGGAGCCATGGTTTTACAAGTGAGTGGAAAGTGAAAATATTATATCTGTATTCATTTGATGTTCAACAAAAGTCAGATGTATTCAAATAATTTAAAATAATCAATTGACTTTAAATCATCAAGGGTGGTGTTTTTATTTATGCCAAACTGTTTCCTTTGACGTTCATGTGTATTGGCCACGTGCAGAACTCTGTGCAGTGGATTATGATAATACCAAGGCTTTTCAGGAAAATGTATTCTTCAGACTTAAAACAATTTGACATCTATCCAAGTGAAATCTGAATCATGGTGATGAAGTGAACAGGATACAATAATGCAGGAGTGTGATGGACACCCACACACGCAGCCTTTTGTCCAGTTGTGTTACAAAGTCCATTGTTTTCCCCTTTTGTTTTATTTTGGTAGTGGTGAACACAGTATCCAGGATGATTCAGGACCTCTGAAAAGTATTCACCTCCTGTATGTTTTTCACTGTTTCGGCTTCACATCAGTATTTAATAGTGGCAAATTTAGCCACAATCACAGCACTGCTGAGTCTGTGTGGAAAGGTCTCAGTCATCCTTGCACATCTGGACACTGCAATGTTGCCAGAGAATTATAGATGTAAAAACATTTCACACAACACATTTATACTGGACTGAGAATTTTTACTTTGATTCTGTCCAAAAAGAAGCCTCCCCCAGACCAAACAGCCAAACCTTCATCTGACAATAAGAAGTGGAATCAGGCCACATCAAACTCATGTTGGTTCAGGGGCCACATACAGCCCAATATGACATGAAGTGGACCGCATCATTAAAATAATAACATAATATATAGATGATATCAGTTCCACAATTATATGTGTAATTTTTAGGTTTTAGCATGAAAAAAGTAAAAATTGTATTAACATGTTTACATCTACAAACTATCTTTTAAAAACATGAACAAAAAGATTCATCCCACGGGCCGGATTGGACCCTTTGGCGGGTCGGTTTTAGCCCCTGGGCCGTATGTTTGACACCCATGGACTAAACCATGGTTTGGTTTGTATTATTTTATTTTTTTAATGTTTTGACCGAGGACACTATTGTAGTCTTTAATACAATTTTCATCTAATATTGCGTTTGAAATTGGTGCTGGTTGATAGTATTATTATAACGTTAGTGTAGCATTGATGCATTTGATGCATTTTCTTGATTTTAAAAGTAAAATGACACCGACTGAACTGATAACAAACCAAAGTTATTTGCAAACATGTCCTTTCCGTAAACGAGTTAATATTAATTACAGGGAGACACCACCAACATAGGTACTGATGATAGGACAAAAGCATTTACAAATTTTTGGGAAAAATATTTGAAATGTCAAAACATCAAAAACACAAGCCTCAGTTCAGATATTAAAGTGTAAAAACTCCAATTGTATACCCGTTAAAAGTGTTTTCATTTCCTTTTAATTTACAGATGTTGAGCATAAACAACACACAGTAAAGCCTGTGGCAAAGCTGCTTTCTTTCCAGAGACATTTTGGGTGTTGGATGTTCCGTGATAATGTACTTACCCAGAGCGCCCACAGCAGTCTTTACAGTAAGAGTGAAAAGTATAAAACAAGCGATACACAGTTTTCCAAAACTGCTTTGCCACAGCTTCTGCAAATTGCATCTGAGATCTCAGCGGGGATAAATTAGGTGGACAAATTGGCTTCGTATGCCGTCTGAATGATCCTCTCTGCTCTTTGCTGCTCTTGATAAGTTGAATTACATCCAAGATGCACTTTGTTTTCACTGATGCCCCTTAATTTTTTAAATGGCCCCAGATTTTTCAGCTATCTGTGACTTTCAGCTGCAAAATGAATGATAATATTGTCAGGATCAGCATAAATATAGTGTCAGCGTTCTGTCAAGTTGAGTTTTATCCATAGGAGTCACACTGTGGAAGCACTTTTCAGCTTCCCCGGTGCCTTTGTTCGCTCTGAAATTGAAGTGTCACCGCCTTTGTATCTGTATCACAGGAAGCCTCTGACAGAATATTATCCAACATCAGTCTCCACTTTGCGGCTGCTTTAAAGTCTTGCTGTTGGCTCGACGCTCCTCGCTGCCTTCTGGAGAGTCTTGTTCCTGTCCTCTCTGCATTGTCACACTCCCAGCCACAACACAAGGGGGAAATCTTGTTGAATGGTTTAATATTTTTCTGGAACATTTCCTTCTCATTTTGCTGTGGTGGTTTGGCATGTTATTCCACGGAGGCAAAGTAACAGGCAGAGAGAAGAGTTATTACACTCAGGTCTGTTGTAAGTTATGAGAAAAGATTTATAAACACAGTCAACAGTTCTGGACTAATGGATAAATATTGGTAACGTACACAGTACCGTATTTTCCGGATTATAAGTCTCCTGAGTATAAGTCGTACCAGCCATAAAATGCATAATAAAGAAGAAAAAGACATATGTAAGTTGTACTGGAGTATAAGTCACATTTTTTGGGGTAAATGTATTTGATCAAATCCAACACCAAGAACAGACATGTCATGTTGAAAGTCAATTTAAAATAAAAATAGAATAGAGAACAACAGGCTGA
>JAPSES010010386.1:0-14136 GCA_029822895.1 Maxillicosta whitleyi
GTGGGCCCCCCCCCCCCCCCCCCCAAATGGCCAAAATGACACTTGACATTTCAATTCAACAACCAATGGGTTGCTCAAAGCTAAATCCACTCATTATCACCTTTGGAATCTACCAATAATGAATGAATATACGCTTGTCTTAAGCTTTTTCTTTTTTCCATGTAAGCTAATATTAAGCCTGACTCTGCTTGTCAGGTTCACCAATGTTACATGCACAGTACATATACAGCTCTGACTGAAGCAGCTTGCCAACATGTTAACATAACATATGGTATTTTGCCTGATAATAATTTTGCATGTGTAATGCTCTTACTCTCTGACATCCAAATGAAGAGCAAGGCCCTGGGACCCTTAGTGTAATTTTAAATACATGATGAAGAAAGTACATTAAAAAACAATTAATCAAGACTTCTTGTGGGTAATTTCAGCTCTTGGTGGCCCTCTAGTGGCCAGATGACCCTGGCAGGTGTTTAGTTTTACGCCTGAAGTCACACTATAAAAATCTGTATATAGTAATAGTATATATATTCCATCCATCCATCCATTTTTGTACTATAGGTATGGCATCATGTACTTAATTTGTCATGTCATAAACCATTGATATGATATGTGTACCACCTTTTAAGTGACATATGGCTAGAGTCATCTGAAACCACATACCAGAGCTACAGAGTTACTGCTACCTTTCTGCAGAAAACTAGGATGTTAAACCCCAAGATGTCAGAAAACACTAAAGATGAAGGTTTGATACCTTATCTCATGTACAATAAATTGACTCAGAGCAGAATAAATTTCACCATTCACCAGTATCACTAATTGCATTGTCAACATGCCCAGAAAAAGCTACACAGTGTGTTGAAAATGCCAAAAGTAGAGCATAATTTGTGGTTCGTGGTTGACACCTCAGCCACTGTACAACCACAGCCATTATGACATCAATTATTGGTTTGTATACTAATCTTGGAAGCCTTGAGTTTAGTATTTTGGCTCTCCTCGTCTTGTTTTTTTTCTTTTTTTTTTTTTTTTAAAGCCAGAAGAAGCTATGGCTACTGATAACTTACTGAAAATATCAACCACTATTGAGACCAAGTCATGACCGAGATTAGTGTATGAAAATAATGAAAGATTAAGTTGCCCAGATACAAAACAAAACTATGGTATGGGAATTGAGACACTTTTCTATGCCAGTGAGTTGTAGAACAACACAGTCTTTGGGAAGTAAAAATGATAATTGCCAATTTGTTTGCAGCATCAATTACGCTAAGCATGAAATAAAAATGTTTAAAAAATGTACCAAAACTAAGTGACATCTCTACAGCTGTGGTGCCAAAATAAATTCCAATGTCTTCTTTGTGCAAGACTGAGTAAAAATGAACTGGAGTCTGAGATAAGATGGGAAACTAGTCTCCAGACTAAGAACTATACTTGAATACTGCAACAATCAGGCAGTATTCCTGCCATATGCCATATCACTTTGCAATAAATTCACCTAATGTCAAACCTGGTTAGAATCATAAAAATATCTGTGCATTTTACTGTTCATTTTATTTATGTAATATAAAATGATCTTTATCTAAATTATCTAAATTATTTTTCTTAGTGTATATATTGTATTGTATTGTGTTGTATTGTATATTTTCTTTCTTTCTCATTGTTGTCCCTGTCATGCTACTGTTATAACCCAGTTTCCCAGTTTTGGAATTAAAAAAAGTTCTATTCTATTCTATTCTATTCTATTCAAGACCAAAAGTGGAAAGTAACACTATCATGTTAAATGTCACCAAGAAATTTCAGCTACGTGATAAAATTTAAAAGATTGCAATATTTTTTGGTAAGACCAATGCCAGCATCACATAATGTAAACACACCCATTGGTGTTAGCTTGCAAAATAAGCAGATTGTCTGATAAACCATGTAATTCAATAGTGACATAATGCTAATATTGAAATTATGTAGTATTTATTTTTTTCCCCTGTTATTAATTTGGTGAAATATTTGTAGAAAACAGAAAATCAAAAATAATAATAGTAATAAAAATGTGTTAGCTGCATTCATAAATCATAATCCTAAATCACAATCATTATTATCACAAGAAAAATGTACTATACAGATACCGACATTAATTTCATGAGCTTTAATTCCTAACATGTATATAGTATTAATTTGTTAATAAAGACTGTATGATTGGTAACAATAGTATTCATCCAACTTGTAAATTAGTAACGAATAATAACAATTTTACGTTTGTCAAATGAATGCTGTAAAATATCGGCATAAATGTGAAATTAGCTAGAGCTCTAAGCCAATAAAGGCTTTCAAACCAAAGCGTCCTATTTTGATATTTATTTTACACCAATAAAATATGTATTAACTACGGAAACCCAAATCTACCATATATTTTACGTGTTTTTGTATACATATTGAACATCAGCTGTATAAAATATATCGACCGCTGTATCTTATCACGCGACCCTCTGCGTCAGTACGAGACGTATTGTGGAAGCTGTAGTTTATGTCACGTGAACGTCCAGTTTACAGAAGCGTTTGTCATCGTCATTGAACTACGACTCCCATAATTCCGCGCGGTTCAGAGTGTGATCTACGCGTGCAGACCATGGCGATGGACAGCCCTATGTGACAGGTTAGCTTCAGAAAAACATCTCCGGACAGACGCGTCTGCGCACTGCACTCTGCTGCCAGCAACGGCTGGGCGACAAATAAGGATGGGGTCTAGAATCAAGTAAGAATGTTCATTTGGTGGCTTATCTGAGGCTATTAGCACACAGCTGTTACCTTTGTTCTAGTGAGTCATTGGGGAGGAATAACACTATACAGCAGGCCCTGACTTGTTGCGACACAGGCTAAAAACACTAGTAGTAGTACACTCCTCCAGGGAGCCCACAGAACAGTGCATTTTTATTAGAATTTTAAGGTCTGTCAGTCCTCTATTAGCCGTTTAAACATGCCGTTTTGTGGGCTCAGGTTCACACAGAGGTAAAACTATCTTAGGGGCATGTTTATGTATGGGCTGCTAGTGTAACCATAGCAATTGTGTCAGATTTCCCTCTTCAGCCGGATGCTAGTTTTTGGGAGTGAAGTAGGGGATGTGACACACAACTGCGTGCTTCCTCTGCCCTAGTGTCATAGCTCTGGGTTAACGTTATTAACGTGTGTTTTAAAGAGTAGGTCAGTAGTTGTTAATCAAGAGTATTTCTTAGTTTGTGGTGTTTACTCATGACATGACATGAAAACATACCAGAAAATAGTTATGGCAAGTGTACTGACGATATAATTTGTGGTTGTATATAAAATTGTGAACATCATTCAGCTGCAGAGGAACTCTGATCCTGGGTAAACAGAGATGTTTACAGTACTTAAATAAAGTAGCAGGTTAGAGAAAGAAATAATAGGATATATTACTTTCATCCTTAGTGTGCTACAACAGTGTTTATAAAGTTCCTGATGTGAATGACTATGGCATTCTCTGATCTTTATTGAATCTGTTTGATTGGATCTTTGGATCAATAACCTAATTAGACATTATTCTGCAGCATAAATATGTACATACCAGTATCATGAAATATTTTGTTAACTGCCAAGGCAGGATAAGTCACCTTGAATGTATATATAATAATAATGCCTATTGGCCTATTAAAAATCACTGTAATAATAAGTATGAAATGTATTTCACTGGGCGGGTTTTGTTCTCAATTATACAAAGAAATCGAAAGAAAAAGAATGAATCATTTGTAACCTTACTCATTGCATGATGCTGGTGTTGAGACTCTTGATTTGGAAGGCTTAATCCTTGTCTCCATATCAACTACTTGGTCATGTTATAGTTTGGGACAAAAGAACTCTAGACTGTATATCAAAACAGGTCAAGATAGGACCACAGCTGCAGGAATATTACTTAATGGCCTTTGCTTTGTCTAAGTTAATATTCAGTATCATTATTGTGATTCAATGATAACATCCTGGTGGAGATCCAGGACAAATGTGCAGTAATTTGCTAATCTTTTCCACAAACACTTCATCTGTGATTACAGCAGTAATATGATAATTTCCAGCCCTTATTTTTCATGGAAAAATACATTAGATAAAGCAATAAATCAATTACATCACTTCACTCAGCTTCAGCCTGTATTCATAATTAGTGAGGATTGATGCTGTGGCAAGGGTTTGATTCTATTATATTCAGTCATATTTGACTTTTTGCTCTGTTTCCTAAGTTAGTACTATCGTCATTTTTTCAGAATTAGCGGAAGCTAAAAACGATTCAGTTTTGGAAATCCATTATTTTACCGTTTTGTTTTTTTGTTGTTTTTTTTGTCTTCAACATTCACAATTTGGGAGGAAGTTGTGTGGACATGTAGTATTTGCTCTGGACAGAGCACTGTTAAAAGTACTAAAATCTGAGGAACAAATGAAAAGGTAAAGAGAAAGCCAGAAATATAGTCAACCATAAAAAATCACTGTAAACATCAAACTAAAACTAGACAACAAGGGGAATTATAGTATTGTTTGAAAAAATCCAGAGGACTGTAATTGTTAGGTCAATGAATCTGTTATGTTTTCTATAAAATATCTACCATATGTTTGGAGCACAGAGTCTTAATCTGTCCTGATGTGTTTTTAGGGAGAGCCCTGAGTCCACATTTGACATTTATCTTGAAGTAGCCCATCCAGGAACGCAAGGCTCTGGTAAGTGTGCATCTGTTTCACTCTGGTCACTCTTTGTCTTGTGTACATAGCCTCACATTTTTTTTCTGGTTTTATGTCTCACCACTTACTTTCATTGAGCTGAGCAATGGACAAATATTACATTAAAATTGATCATATCAGTCAATATCACTTATCATGATAAATGTTGTATCATTTCTTTTCATTCCTCAACTAAAGATGTGATTTTAAACAATTTAAAGTATTTTCCACAGTCAAGATTAGGCAAAACATTGAAATGTTTTTTTCAACATAAACATATAGATGAACACATTTAATTTATTAAATAAAATATTGAAACATTTTGTGTGGGATTTACAAGATAAACAAGAAAAAGAAATATTTGTGTCAGAATAAATATCCTTATCACAAAGTGGAATTATATTGATATGATTTGTTTTATTGCACAGCTCTTCTATGTGTGCTCCATCATGTTCATTTTACTTTTTGGTGACTTTTTGGTTTTCAGTAGTAGTAATATTAATAATAATCGTAATAGTTTAATTTTTATAGCATTTTTCAAGGTACCCAAAGCGCTTTACATTACAGATCCATTGGTGGTAAGTTACATTAGTTGCCACAGTTGCTCTGGGGCAAGCTGATAGGAGCATGGCTGTCGATCTGTGCCAAACAGCCCCTCCAACCACCACCCAACATTCATACACACATCCATACATCAGTGTGAGCGACCAGTGTGGCTCTACCTCCTGAACCACAGCCACTCAAAATACCTAATATATCATTAAACTTTATTCTATTGACTGGTCCTGTCCGAGTCTTATTGGAAGGAAATATTTCACACAGTTTCTCAGCTGTCAAACACTGGACTCGAACCAAACCCCTTGACTGCTCTGTTTGGGGTCATGGAAGGTGAAGATAAGCTGCCTACAGAAAAACGGCACACTTTATCCTTTGTTGCCCTTCTGACTTAATGAGCAATCTTGCTCAGGTGGAGGGATGTTTTCCCTCCCACTCATGTACATGTCCTGCTTAAGACTGGAGAAAATTAGATACTCACTTCAGCACTCAAATGTGAAATTTCACAGAGTGTGGGGTCCCTTCCTAAAAACATTCCAGATCCTGTGAATGCTTGATGTTTAGGTGCAGTTTATCAAAGCTTACTTAAACTTATTCCTAGTGCAGTTTTCTGTTGTGATAGTGATCCTTTGCTATGTCTAGTGCACTGGCAATGACTGAGGAGGATTATTTTATGCACAGTCTGTTGTTTGCTGTCTTTAGTTTTGTTTTTTCTATGGTGCTCACTGTGATATACACCAATGCTTACTTCAGATTTCTGTAAGGACCCTTTAGCACTTCACTTGTATGAGAAAACTTCAATAAAAAGATCTTGATCAAACTTTATTCTATTATATTTTATAATAAAACCAGAATTATGGACACATTCTCACAAAAATCGGAGTAAAAATTGGCAAAACTAGTAAAAAAAAAAAAAAAAAAGTCCAAATATGGCTCAATCTGGTGTATTCTATTTTTCAAGACTCGTAACAGATTCCATTCATGTTGACATCTCTGTAGATAGTAATGTTAGCTTCACTTTGACTGTACCCAAACAGCAAAATCTGAAAGGTATATCAACATCAAATATCGTCCAATTGTCAACAGAAATATGACGGGAGATACTTTTGTTAGTATTTCCACATGCCATGCATTCATACTTGTGAACATTTGACCAATCGTGAAGAATCATCTATCCTTAGAGTAATGTCTGTCAGTCTAGGAGTGACTGAGGTTAGCAGCTTTATTTATTACAAATTATATTATTCATTTTGAACAATTATATTGCTCTTTGCAGATTTCCCCCATTGTTCCAGCCAGTGTTTTTAACGGGTGTAAATACACAGTAACACATTGACACATTGAGTGATAATTGTTAGCAGCTTTTAAACCTCTTCATTTTATAGCAGTTTGTAATCTGACTTATGGCTCTGTCAGAGTCCAACTATTATTGCACATTATGGTGGGAGTTACAGCCACAGTGTGTTTAGCAAGAGGTTTTTATAACAGCATCTTAAAAATTAATCCAGTGTGTAGATATCTTCAAGTGCAATGCCGCTGATGGCCACTAGAGGTTATCCTAGAAGGCTTGGCTCCTACTAACTTCTGTCCACTATATCTTTAGAAATACTCAGTGAAAGATGCATTCATTGACTTTATTTGGACCTCCTAAATAAGTGTACAGTCGACCCTTTTGCATTGGCAACAATATTTTCAGGCTGAGACACATTTGTCTTTCATTGACGCCGCTCATGCCTCCTGATTTGGACATTTGGCGTTCCTATTGACACTTATCCTGTTTATTAACTCATTTCTTTCCTGACAGACAGCTCAAGTGTAGCTTCCTATCATTACTTATGTTGTTACTGGTTGTGTTGTTCAACCATCACCCCTTGTGCTTCTGCTGATCCACCCTCTAGTCCAAATATGATCAATTCTAGCACCAAAATCAAAAATGGGAGGAACCAAAACACAAAAACATGGTAGTGCAAATAGTGTAGTGTCACCGCAGTGGCTTTGTCCACTTCTTTTATATAAACATGGAGGCCATTACATTTCCTGCATCAAAAATTAACTAACAAAACCACATGAAAGCTGCAGGTTTTCCTGGAAATCAGCAATATCATCACTACACCCAGGGTTTATGAAATATCGACATGAGTAATAAAATGTGATGAGTCAAGTTTGACTACTTTTGATACCGAGGTCTTATTTCACACGTCGTTTCTGTTTGTTTAGATGTTCTTAACGTCCATCTGGTCCCTTTTTTGGGTTGCATTAGAGCTATGTTTGAATTGATATATTTTGGTTGTGTTTTAGGTACATAAGCATAAAGACTAGAGGTTCCCTTTCAGATTAAATAAATTCCATGTATTTTTGACCAGTGAACCTTAAATGAAACTTTCACTTGGTGTTGGTTTGATGTTAAGAGGTTAATAAATATGAAACTTACGGTCAAACAGACTTGTTAAAAGGCAACAATGAATAGAAAAAAAGTAAAACAAGATACTTACCTTACTGGTTTACCTTATGAATGAACAACTGCATGAATCATAATAACACAATAAACAAAAACTGAAATGAAACCTTCTAAGCAGTTTAGAAAAAAGTGAAAAAGGAACCATTGGTGACTGTTGGTTACTACTGACGTCTGTGGTTTGGAACTGATTTCCGCATTGCTGAGGAGAAATTGTCAGATCTATTTCTAAGAATTTCTTCATATATATTTCTTCATTTCCTGTTCAGTTTTAAAAATGCTTCATCCACCATTTTGTGGCATAGAAATCTGCTATGTGACATGAAGCATTAATGATCTTCCAGCTGGACAGAATGTGCATGTTTGATTTGTGTTCTTGATTAATGCATGATTTCTCCTGTTTATAAAGTGTTATCAGCGTAAGTGAAGAATCCTCCGTATCATTCAGTCTGTGGTTTGAGAATGAGAAGATGATGATATGTTTGATAAAATAAGAGTAAATATTATGGTGCACTTTTTCTCTTATTTGCTCCAAGGTTGAATAAAAAGCACATGACTGCCTGAACTCTTTATCATTGGGAAACTCAGTGTGTAAACTGTATGTGATAATAGTGTGAACATTTGTGATTATTTAGACTATATGTGTAATTTGTTAAGAAGGAAAAGTCAAAATTCCTTGATTACCGCTTCCTAAATGTGAATACTTTTTGGGTTGTCAAACAAATACGGCATTTGAGGAGGTGTCCTTGGCCTCTAGAAACACTGTTTCTCACCATTTGCTGACTTTTTCTTTTTAGACTAAACAAGTAATCGATTAATTGACAGGGTATGTAGACAAGTGAGCAACACTAAGCAGTGTAACATGACAGCTGCCACACACTGGTGAAGTCAGCAGTGTGTTAGTGTCCCAGAAAGACACTAAGTCACTAAGGCTTTATACACAAATTAGAACCCTGAAACTGATGCACCTCGAAGGAATACTGTCAACTGTATTAAACTAATTACACCTACTCATTCTCTCCAATATGGGGCCAAAATGTCTGTCATGAAAAAGGTCTATTATAGTGCTGTGTTCACTGCAACACAGCCATTTAATATTTATCTGTGTCCAACAGGGCCGGAGGTGCGAAGGCGATACCCAGAAGACTACACCGACCAGGTCTGACATGCATCACACACATCTTTTCACAGTGTTTATTTATGCAAGATCACAGACAAGATCAAATTCATGCCTTTTAATACAAAACTCTCTGCAAAGATTGATGGCCACACATTAATTCTGTTAATTTTTATTACAGGAAACTCTTCAGACTGTGCCCAAGTTTTGCTTCCCATTTAACATGGACAGGTAATGCACACACCTAGGAATTCTAACTCTAAAACCAAGTGCTGCATATTTAAGTTTAAGAATGAGAATAGAATAGGACTTCATTGTCACTCTTCTTACAGGAACTTTGAAAATCATTGTTTAGCAATTCTGTTTTCGTTTAGCAGCTAACACAAGGTACAAAAACACTAAAAATATCACTGTATCAAGACTATATAAAAAGATTGTATACACTGTATAAAAAACATCACACAAATTATACAAAAAAATCATTAAAATTGTCCTTATAACTATAAAAAGATGAACTAACACATATGGCTTTAACAGAGCAGTGTGTTGAAGGACACTGCAGTGACTTATTGCCTTTACACAGTCATAACATCTGTCTTTATATGACTCTTAAACCTGATGAATCAAAGTGCACAATGCTAAAAGTGCTTTCTTTGCGCATTCTGTATACTACATACTTGTAAACCTGTTCTTTTGAATGATAGAGACCACACAGAAGGGGAAAGATATATATTTTAAGGGGGAAAAAAGGCAATATATCACAAAAAGAAAATTAAAGTATTTTGAAAAAAAAGTCATGATATTACATTTTTATATTTAGCCTTAAATAAGTGTAAGTATAAACAGTCTGCGTGCTCCTCTCTCTTTTCAACCTTCAGCCTGACAGTCAACCAGGTCGGCCAGAACTTCACATTTGTGTTGACCGACATTGAAAGCAAACAGAGGTTCGGTTTTTGCCGTCTCTCCTCAGGTGCTCACACCTGCTACTGTATCCTCAGGTAAGGAGTATGTGAGTTTACACGCAAAATGTTTCACGAAAGCTTCAGGTGCTAAAAACCTCTTCTGTGTCACCAAGGCAGGGCATTATGTTTTCACAGTATTCATCAGTTGCGATCTGACCTATTTTTGCAAACATGATATCTCTTGAACAGTTTCCGGTTCGTTTTGGACTTAAGGTTGACCTGATTGGAATTTGTTGATCAGAAGACCAAAGGTTAATGTCAGTGTACAGTCAATAAAACAGAGTCTTGGCTATAATTCAAGAATTCAGTGTTAAAATTATGTAATTAACTTTAAGTAAATTATTATTCAGGCAGTCTGAAAGAAGATGGCACTTGTGCATCTACCTGTTGTCTGTATTTTCATTGTGTAGAAACACAATGCCATGCTTTTGGATCAGTGTTACGAGACAGATAGAGATTTGACCTGGAAAAGACTGTATTACTTTACTCCATTACAGAGTGACTTCACTTTTCCATAATGACATAAAAAGGTCTCCAGTTCATCTGTCTTTATATTTAGGAGAGACTTACATAAGGACGCAACTACAGCTTTAACACAAAATGAAGAAAAAAATAAAACAATATACTGATATTACCAAATAAAGCAACACATTTTGTGACCCACTGAACATTTTCACCCACATTTCTATATTAAAACATGCTGAAATAAGCTGGCTCTACAAGGGAGTTAATTTGGTCATTTTACCAATGTGGACATGTTTTTTTTTTTTTTTGGCCATTGCCACAGTACTGTGGCACAAAATATGGGTTTGTCTGTTGTTGCCACAGAGCCAATCAAATATTAGTGTTTGTACTAGTCTAATCATGGATACTGTTCCATGAACTCATTAGCCTCTTGTTGCCACAGTACTGTGGTGATGCATGGTGTATACTTCAGTACATTCTTTTGTGTATTTTGCTACCACAGCACTATGACCATTGATAGAAGGAACGACAAATTAGTAATAGTATTTAGTATGGCACTTGGTGATGTGCCCCCCACTCCCGCCCCCCATTTGAAAATCTTAAAAAAAAAACAACAACACAGTGCTTCAACCAGGAATTGAACCAGAGTCTTCCATGTAGCAAACAAATATGAAACAGCGTGAGCTACATGTTTGCTGTCTTCAAGGCTGACCTATTTGCTATCTGAATGCCTCTGTACTTTTTTAGGATGTAACAGGTTACCAGTCCGGACATGATATAATAAGGCTGCTGATTGGCTGTGTGGTAACAGACAAACAGATATTTCATGGCACAGTATTGTGTCAGCAGCCAGTTTGATTTTTTTTTTTTTTATGCCGTTTTCCACATTTTTTTCAAGGTTTGAATCACTTAGATGAACACTTCATTCCATAACAAGCCCTACATTTTGCATGTTTTCTTAATGCTGTAGTAAAGCTAAGACCCGTAGATAAACAGGTTAAAGCCCTGTGTTTGAGCGCTAACAGGTTTCCTTTTGTTCTTTCAGTTACCTGCCCTGGTTTGAGGTCTTCTACAAGCTACTTAACATCCTCGCAGATTACACGATCAAAAGCCAGGTGAGTGAAGCACAACTTATTCACCTTTCAGATGTTAAAGGGCCAGTCTATGCATTTAGAAATAGACAGATTATTCTTGTTTTTACCATGTTTAAAGGTGCTCTATATAAATGTAAACTGAGGCTTACAGTCACTTTTTGGCAGAGGGCTGCATATTTAATGCTTTCATGGATATTGCACAGTTATTCAAGCTTCGAAACCACAATATTTGCAAAAATTAGTCAAAACTAATACTGTTAATAGTAGTGTATAGCACTGAAATACATGGATTACCTGATAATTAATACTTCTGGTATTAATAAATTATAAAGTTAATCAGTCATAAAACCACCGTTTATAAGAATGTTGACTAAATATGATATCTACCAATAAATTACATTCAAACCATGAATATTCAGTTAAATATTTCACTCAAAAATAAGGATTGAACCCAATTAGACATTTCTGATTATCTCTGTTTCTGTTCATGCACCAAAGGATTAAAGGTGGGATGCTTTGTGCCTATGTGTGTATTTGTTGCATTCATTGTGCATTTTCTGAATGCTTCAGGAAAGCCAATTACAAGAGCTCCTGGTGTCACTATATACACTCCCCATCCCTGAGCCTGGCGTTCCCGTTCATCTGGGAATGGTGAGTCTGTCTTCACATCTACCTGAGCTGTATTTTAAGTGGAAACATAACACACCTGTTTGCACCCTAGTTCAACTCCTGGTACATTGTCTTTTATCTGTTTTCTACCAGCCGCACAGATATCGATAATATATAGTAGTTTTTAGTGTCATGTTTGTTCACACTCACTCACTCCAACACATCCATGCACATCACGGATACTAATGCTCACACGTTATGGTTATTTTCATTATTTTCCTAAAAATATTTGTTGATTATTGTAATGTTGGCAGGGCATAAACTGGCTTTTATTATGGCTTTGGGAAGGAAAAAACACACACACACACACACACACACACACACACACACACACACACACCACACACCAGTATAGCTCCTTTGTTAGACTTTATTTCAAACATAATATTGTCAGGCAGAATTACTTTTCCTCCAATTAGAGAAACGTATATAAAAAAAAAAAACCTCTATCATTTGGTGTTATTAGTCATGTGATCAGTGTCCATAAATGTATTTACACAATGTACAAAAGCAATGTCATATATAGCACAGAAGAATATGAAAAAAAGAAGAAAGTGGAAGGATAGGCCCAATATTTAGAGTTCAACGAGTGAATCGAGTGTTTGATCCATGCACTGGTGATGATGAATCAGAGTTTTAGTTTTTGGGTGGGAGCTCAAGAGGCTCCTGTTACAGTACAATGTGGATATTCACTCAAAGAGAAAAGTGCTATCTCAAAAGATGATCAGATGGACGACAGCTACAGTAGGGAAGAATTCTCTTGTTTTTCAGTGTTTTGTATAAGTGTTGAACCTGTTTTGAAATGAGTCAGGCAATAACATCAGTAAATCCAAGTTAAAAATTAAAAAAAAAACAAAAAAAAACACTTAATTTATCTTGTGTGAATGGACTTTATGAAAAATAGACATGGGGAGTTGATTTCAGAACCACCAGAGGTAGACAGCTGTAATTACTGAAAATCCAGGGCTCCTTCGGAATAAGGTTTTGTATTATGAGGGATTTATGAAAGAGAACACTATATGAGGTTTGTGCCAAGTCATACAAGAAAATACAAGTGCATGAAATATAATATAATCTAAGTATGTCAAGGCCTGTGGATAAGACAGATGTATAAAGTTAGTGCTACTTCATGATTGTTCTTTCTTCTTTTAATATTCACATTATTATTGAGGACGTTATGAACATTAACTCCCAGTGAAAAAGTAGGGGGGGGGGGATCCCAGACGAGCCCCCAAATGTATGCGTGTTCTAAGTGCAGAGTGAAATAAAAGCATAACACAAACAAAGATGATGCCGGTGCTTGGTGTGAAGGCATTGACACGAGTATCTGGGTTGAACAGAGTTAAATAACCAGGTGAGTCAGTGCGTCTGGATCACCACCGGTTCATGAGCTCCATCCAGAGGGAAACCTGCAAAACACAACAGCAACACAGAGAGTTCACAATATACAGGAAGCATGACTGATGTGTTTTCTGTGTTTCCAGCATTCCTTCTTCACTGTGCCTGACATAAGGGAACTCCCCAGCATCCCTGAGAATGTGAGTGTCTGGATTTTTCTTTTTTTTTCCTCTTTTTTTTTTTTTTTTTTTTACATGGAATTCTGTTTTTTCAAACATTCCCCTGTGGTCTACATAAACTGTAAATGTTCTGCTCGGGTCTGAATTTTTCATTAATTCAACTCCACATGTCCATATTCAACTCTATCTCTGAGTAATGACACAAGACAGGTCATTTTGAGAGCTGGCATTTTAAATCCAAATGAGCTACTTCAGCCCTCCACACACACGCACACAGATTTTATGGGCTGCACATTCTGTCCCATTCAGCCACTTTTTCAGCCATCAACAACTGAAGATTTTAGGTAATTAGTTTGAAGTTTGGACATATTTTATTTAATTTTTTTACAACTACATTACTGGCTAACGTAGGCTGGCTAAAGGTAAACTACTAATGTTTACCTAAACCGAACTGTCGGCAGTCTAAGGATTCACGAAGGTCTCCATTGTAAGGGAGGGGTAAACATGACAAATTCATTCATCCCCCCCTCACACACACACACACACTTCGACCAATAAACTCCCAAAAACCATCATCCCCCCCCTCTGTTTTTTTTAT
>JAPSES010010397.1:0-14135 GCA_029822895.1 Maxillicosta whitleyi
TTCTGTACTAAATCCACACACTTGTGGATTTTATAATTAAATATCAGACTAAACAAACTTTTACAGTGAACTATTAAAACCCAGGTGGAGATACCTGTGAGTTTAACAAACACCGTCTGGATTTTTTTTTTTCAGCATAAACATACATATTTATTTGTCAGTCTTTGTTTTTACGGCTCTACATACTTTTACTTTTATACGTTAAAAAAGTTTCAGTGGAAAAAAAACAGCTTCAAACCAAAGTGATCATATTTAGTCTGAACTTGTCTTTAATCCTGTTCTTCACTTTCTGATTTTTTATTCAACTCATGCCAAATGTTTCTGATGCTTAAGGCTGTGACAGATTTGCTGTAATTTCTTGTCGTATCTGAAGAAAAGAGACAAATACATATGCACGTTCATTTTAACGCTGCAAAAAGAACTAAACTACACAGTATATTTATATTTGTATGTGACTTAGATTACTGTCATTTATGTTCATGTTCAGTTAGAGCAGTGACCTTTGAGTCCTATTGAATTATTAAATAGAACATTATTAAACTAATAAACAAAATCCAATATTCTCAGTCATAAATGTTCAAAGTGTGACAATAAGATGTGAAATAAGCTCTGAACACTTTGTAAAAGGATGGTTCCTCATCCATTGGAAGTTCCTCCTTGGAGGATCAGTCTAGTCCATCTTCTCTTAGAGTTTGTAGTACGAACCCCAACACATCCTGGGCGTGTTGCTCCTTCATCTCTCTCTTCTTCTGTCTGCGGATGTTCTGTTTGCACTCCTTGTCCAGCTTCATGCCCAGAGCCCGTTTCAGCTGTCCTTCTTCACTGCACAGGTTCTTCAGCTCCTTCTGCTTCTTCTCATACTGAACCGTCAGCTCCTGGTGCTAAAAACACACAGCAAACCTAATGAGACAATAATGTACAACGCACAATAACTGCTGAACTGAGCGTTTATCACACATGTGGGCGGAGTCAACGGAAGGTTCACATGTGGTCCAAAACATTAAATGACAATAATTTACACCAAACTTATATTTTTGGCAAGTATTTACTTATATTTTTAGGAAAATGTATTTTGAAATTAGACGACTGTGAGTAGTTTTATGAGTGAATGAAAAGTGACAGTTTAGTTTATTTATTCTTGTTCATTTTAACTATATATATATAATTTCTAAATATGTTAAACTAAATGTTGCCCTTTGAGTGTATTTCAGGTGGTATTTAGACCTTTATAATTATATAAATGAATATTTGTGTTAAACTGGTTCAGCAGTTTGGACTCAGACAGGAGTGGGCGGTCCATCTGAGACGCCTTTGACCCCGCCCACGTACAAAGTAGACATTCTGTTAAGACGGGTATTTTGTCAGATAAGAACAGATGTGGATCCCAGAAGGTGACCCCGTACCTCTTCCTGCAGCTGCTTGGTGTTGTTCATGCTGCTCTCCAGGTCCAGCAGCAGGTTGTACACCTGCTGCATCTCAGCCTCCGTTTGGGTCATGCTCTGGACCATGTTCTGCAGCTCCACCCCGCGCTCATCTGTTTGTTCCTGAAATGACAGCAGAGCTCACGCCTCCATCTGGACCTGTTCAACCTGGGCCACAGTTGCCTTCAGTCAAACTCACAATAGAGTTCTTGATGTTCTTGACGTTGTCCCTCATCTTCTCCATCTGGCTCTTCAGTTCCTCTGGAGACTCCACGATCTGAGACTTGAGTTTGCTGATGTCCTCCTTCAGGTTGGTGACGTTCAGCTTCACCTGAGCCTGTCATCCACATTTTCACACATTTTTTCCCCACTGATCCTCAGGAAAAATCACCACAAAGCAGGATTGAATATTTACAGTCACGTACCAGTTTCTGAGTCTTCTCTGCTATTTTGGTCTTCCACTCTGCGATGGAGTCATTTTTCATGTTCTGGAAGGAGGTGCATTAATGTGACTGTGACAGAACAAACCAAACGGCACCGCTGGGCACAGGATCAGCACTCACCACTTCCTGGTACTCGTGCACCGTTGTGGCCTGAAGTTCAGACAGTGCAGCCGCCAGCTCGTCTGCCTCCGCCTGCTGCTCTGGTGGGATGGTCCTGACAATGACGTGGAGTCAAACATCACTTTACACAGGCTTTCTGCCGCTCATTCAAAGTCATTGCACAGATTTTGTGGAAAATTAAGGGCTTAAATGGCATTAAAAAGCAGTAAATTCAGTGTCCAGAGGCATTGGAAAATTAAACACACTTGATGGAAAAGAGCATTGTTTATCCTGATTCTATAAACATATAGAATAGAATGTCTTTATTGTTCAGGTACAACAAAATTGAAAAGTGCAATCGTCTTTACGTGCCACAAAAGTAGAAATAATGTATATAAAAGAGTATAAAAACTGGAATGTACCCTGATGGCATAAATATCTTAAAAAAAAAAAAAAAGCAGCATAAAAAGTGTCAGTGGACACAGAAAACTTCATCATATTCCCAGAACAACACTTGTATTAAAGTCCAGCAATGTTCAATTATGTCCCTGGGATAAAAACTGTTTTAGATGCTTTGTGAAACGTCTACCAGAGGGTAAAAGTAAAAAAAAAATGTATTTGAAAAACAGATTTAATAACTTTGACAAGAAGTATAGTGTGGTGACTAACAGGTGGAACCCTTTTATTGACTTTTTATGACTGATACATGAAGTCACAACCCTGTGAACGTGTTCATAGTGTGGAGACAGAATATTAACAAATGTGTGTCTGAGCTGAAGAGACTGGAGGAGGAAGTATTTAGTTCCAGCCTGTGGACGGTAAAGCTGTCGTGTATATAAAACTGTATCTGCAGTTGGACATGGGCATTAAAGTGGTGTTAAAAAGCATTCTGTTTACTCATACCTGCACAAACCGTTAGAGCTACAACAACTAGTGGTGCACGACTACATGAATCAACATTCCATGACCTGAATAATTTAGTCCCATTTCCAGAGTCCATGTTTTAAATGTAAATATTTCCACATATTCTGCTTCCTCTGTGACACTGAACTGAATATCACTTAGATTAGTGAACAAATAAAACCGGCGGTCGGCGGTCCTGTCCAGTGGTGTCTGCGTTCCAACTCAATAACTGATCTCTGTTTAATACATGTATGAAGACGTTTCACTAAGTACTGTCACATGACACGTTTACAGAAATAACATTTATGGGTAAAAATACTTAAACTCCTGCTGCGTGAAAATGAACCTGATTTTATTGACTTTATTAACCATTCTGTACGGTTCATTATCTTGGAAGAACCTCTAATTGTAAATAATAAAACACAGATGAATAAACTACCTGGTCATTTTCCAGATCATATACTGAGTGTTTTCCTTTGGCCCAGTTAAGCATAAAAGCACAAACCAATCAATTACCTAGCTGTAATGACAAACATTTAACTTAGAACTTACGTCAGCATCTCAATCTTCTTCTCTGCTTCCAGAATACCTTTATTATAAGCCTGGACTCGGTCCATGTCTGCCCTCTGAGGACACAAACAACCAGCACAATCACACAATCAGCTGCTCTGTGTCCGTGGTGAAAAGAACCAAAGTTTGTGAAAATCCACAGCCTTTAACCACCTGCTGAATCCCACAACAAAACAACATACAAACTTAGCCTGTTTGTCCAGGGTCATCTCCATCCTCTGCTTCCTGAAGTGAAGGAAGTTCATGATACCACTCAGAACACTCAGAGTTTTCTGTTTTTCTACACAAGGACAACAGAAGTGCTTAGACTGACAGTTACAAGATGAGGAAAACACCAAAACATACCATTAATGTATCATGTAATGCCCCTTTTCCATGTTCCAGCTCCACTCTGCACTTTAGTGTTTTCCACTGGGGCTTGAACCTGGTCATGGGACTTTTTTTCATATTATCTGGGTTGAGCCTGCGCTGACATTTCACTGCCGGCCACTGGTCAGAGGGGGTGTGGTCCCACGTGCTGGTCCTCAGCTTCATATTTCTGCATGGCATTCATAAACCTCCTTTGCTTTTCATTTTGCTACTTCTATCTATTTCTCACTCTCTTGTTTTTTCTACTTTTCTGTGACAAAAAGCCACAGACCAAACAAGTGCAGCATCACCTCAATGTCATTCATTGTCGGTACTGTTTACTTTACCGAGTGAGACTTATGTCGCCTAAAAATGACGTTACGACAGTTTTGACACTGCTGACCACACCCTGAGGTGATACCAATTATAGTGAAAAAGACTTACTGGGAGCTAGAAGGTCATTCAGTGAGAAGTCGTAGACCAAGCACATGGGCAGAAACTGACGCCTTGAAAGAAAAGAACACAAGAATGTAATGTGGCACAGGAGGCCAGTTGGAGGATATTTGTAGACAACATTTTTTCTCCTGCTTGGGACATGTGGTGCTTATAGAGAAAGCAAAAGAGGAAACCCACATGCGCACATAGACGCTCAAGATGGTGGTGGCCCCTTCATGATAAGCTGGATACTGAATGTTCTCCAAAAGTGGAACCTATTGGAAAACAAAAAGAAAAGGCAGGACTGAACAAAACCAAGACAAGAAGCAGTAACAGACAAAAGGATGATCTCTGCTGACGTCAGAAGTACTTACCATTGAGTGACACTCCGGTCTGAATCGATACAGGAGGTGCAACACCCTCATGTATAGTGTCTGAACCGCCTCAGGCTGGAAAACACAAAACAGGTCCAGGACTTCACTCATTAATAGCTCCACATTCCTATAAGTCTCTCATATTGTTATGAGTAAATTTTACACACATGGTAAAGAGTCCTCTGTTGTACAGTGCATATTTTGTTTACCCAAAGTTTTTGCAGGATACATCTGTCCTGTCCGTTTACTATAAATAAAGTTAAAAGTTATAAATAGTTATAAATATATAGTTTCTAAACAGTACTTTTTTTTTAATACCAGTGTCCCATTTTAGCAAAAACAAAATTACAAAACATGTTATGGCACAACATTTATGGTCATTTGCATCTAAATACAATCAAAGTCTGTTTTACACAACTGAAATTTATCTTTAATATATTATTATTGTTATTTTAAGTCTATGGGTTCTGAATGCACTGAGATTTATTTATATGTTGTAGAATTTGGTATCAGTCAGTGCTATTGTTTGACGATACATGGCCATAAATCTAGTCCATTAGATGTCATACCTTCAGAACCAGGCCACTGAAGCATGCAGCTGTCTCCCACTTTGGACAAACAGACTCAGGTTTCAGCCTTCATCACATATAGAATCATTTTCTACATTTAATATAACGTTTTTTAAAGCTTATTTTTACTAAAGTTTAATGACATTGGATTCACATTAGAGGCTAAATGGTCATTTCCGAAGGAGTTCATTATTATCATTATTATATTATTACTGTATCTGTCGTCGGTCCAGTGTTGGTTTTTTCCTTCTACTTCTGTATTTCCTTCATTTCACTGCTGAGTCTTAGGCAGGGGTTAAGCTTTCCCCACCATGGTTTGACATTCTGGAGGTTTTCGGTCCTTCTGTTTTCTGGTTCTTTACCTTCGGGACGGGAGTCAAGTCGCTCTTTGTGAAGTGTTTTGCTTCTTGACCGGTGAGAACTTCTGTCCGGTAAAAGTTCACTATTGCGTCCGCAGTGTAAACCGGAAATGTGTTTTCAGTCATTTTCGCTTGCGATTTAGTATCCGTTTAAGCAGATAAAATCCGAAGCAGTTAGGTTTTAACCATGGATGTTCCTCTTGTTTATTTAGAAGACGAAACAAAATTGGCGCCTTAAAACTGCTTCCGCGTTGCCTTGCCTCTGATTGGTTGGTTTGTGCTTCTGTGGACAGACGGAAGGTTTACGTAGCCAACGGGCGCCCTCTGGCGGCTGGAGACCGAACATTACATTCAGTTAAATAAGCAGTAAAGGTATTGAAACAATTAAAATATAAACTACAATGGGATCCAAGAAGTTTCTCGTCATATACACAGCAGTACTGAGCAATGAAATTCTTACTTTTATGGAGACATTTGTTTCTTTATAAATCAATCATTCAAAAATAATAGATTTGCAACTAAAAAAACAAAGGAAATCAACACCACAATTTAAAGTAATACTAAATAAACAAAATAAACTGTAGACTAAACAAGGAAAATAAAATGAAGTGAGCACTCTGTGGAAAGTGTATTAAGATGCAAAAAAAAATTGATTGTACAAGATACAAAATACTGTGACAGTGGTAAGACATTAAGTGCAAATATGAAAGGATATGTACAGATATGAGTTTCAGTCAGTCAGTGGTTCAGTAATCTGATGGTCTGGTCTATAAAAACTGTTCCTGTGTCGGGTTGTCTGTGCTTTCATGCTCCTGTTGCGTCAGATATCAGAAGCATGAACAGTGTGTGCTGTGGGTGGGTGTGGATTATATTGATCTCTAGCCTTATCCTAACTCTAACCCCACCCTAACACGACCCTAACCCTTAAACCCTAATCAGAATTAATCAAATTAATGTTATTTACCAAATAAAGAAGAGGACATGAGAATATAGTGAAAGACTTTTGTATACTGTATGTCCAGTATGAATTTGGGAATAATAATGATAACTGAGTGAAACGGCCTTTGCCCGTGGGCTCAGTCCCTAAAAACTATCTATACATTTCTCATACTTACATTTTTTTAAAAAATCACTATAATAGTATAACATCACTTTAATCAGACATGATCAGAAATGTATACAAATAAGTAAATATTATAGATGGGATATATATATATATATATAATTAGGGCTGTCAAAAGATTAATTTTCTTGATCGCAATTAATCTCAGAAATGTTATAGTTAATTGCGATTAATCTTGATTTACTTTGCATGTGTAAAATTTATGTTTTGCAGTAAGACCGTTGGAATCTAAAGTTAAATCCACAATACAAAGTGTTTCTGACCATCGTGTCTTAAATCAGAATAAAATGAAGACAGAGACAAAGGCAGAATTTACCTTTTGGGCTTTTTTTTTTATTTGAGTGTAGAGAAAGGAAAACAAGTATTAAGAATGAATGAATGGATACTTTGAGAAACTGTAAATAAATGAACACAAGAAAGCTTCTGCTGGAGCTGCTACGGATGAGTAGAAGGAACAACAGACTAGAAAACTAGTGCCTTTAACTGACTATGAGTTTAACTAATATAACCAATGAGTTTAACTAATATAACCAATGAGTTTAATGAAATTCCAAAGACACAAAGAGCTCATTTCACACGTAAAACCAAACCCGGCACCTTTTCTCTTCTTGTGCGGTTGTATTGACTCCTGAGCAGCAGGGGGCGACAACGCAACATTCCACGGACAGTCACGTGACCAAACACGGAAGTCACGGGACTGCACAACGACAGCCGTTTGTGGGTGAATGTCTGTGTACTTTGGAGGTTTTAAGGAGGCTCATGACCTGCGGGGACCCCCCCCCCCATGGAATGAACCGCTGAACCTGGACTGTCATGGCGCTGAACTGGACCGAGCGGATCCCCGCCTTCTGCCGCAGTCCGAGCCGCTTCCTGTCCGGTACCACAGCCGAGACCTTCCTGGCAGAGCTGCTCCGGGAGCTCCGGGATGACAGAGCCTCCTACGGTGTCAAGGTAAAACCGGGGGGGGGGTTAGTCTGAATACAAGGTGGAAAAGAAGTGTAAGATAAATGAATAGAACTGAACTATTATCAGCAGCATCTTCTTCGAAAGTCATAAAAAAGTAAAAAAAAACAAAAAGTCCAATAAGAGTCAGTAAGTTTTATTTATTGAGCACTTTTCACAGATGGGTGTCACAAAGTGCTTTACATTGCAAGATAGAAATAAAAGCAATTAAAACTATAAAATAAAATCCAGTTAAGTTAATCCAGTAGATATGTGTGAAGTGCCTGGTACTTTATGGTGGGGGGGTCCACAGTCTGTCAGAGTCAAACACACACACACCTGCACTGTCTGCTTGTTTTCACTTTATTTGAAGGTTGTAAAAGTCGGTCTGATCTTCTCACCCTGTCTGTCCTCAGGTCCTCCTCCTGTCCCCTCTGTGCGAACACCCACACCTGCTGTGTCCCTCACAGTCCGTGGGGGAGGAGACGGTCCTGGAGCTCATGTCCGTGTTGGCCCAGTGTCCTCCCAAGTGCGTCCCCTTCCGCTGTCACCTGCTCCTGGCGCTCACGTCTGTGCTGGTCTGCACCGACTGTGTGACCCAGCGTTCCTGTGCGTGTCAGGACTTCCTGGACCTGCTCCTTCAGCTGGTCCAGGACACCTCTGACCTCCACGCTGACCCCGCTGTTCGGGCCACGGCCTGTGACTGCCTCAGGGAGCTGGAGGCCTGTTGTCCTGGCCTTCTGTCCCAGCGCCTGGAGCTTCTGTGCGGGCTTCGCCAACGTGAGACGTCCAGGCTTCACCAGGCGTACACGGAGCTGCACACTCTGGTGCTCAGAAACGCTGTGTTTCAGCTCACGCAGGAACCAGGAGCCGGTGCGAAGCAGCTCAAAGCTGTTTTGGATGGAAATGCTTCCACTGCATGTGAAGCGGACCAGGACCCGGGTGCGCTGTGGTCCCTGGTCCTGGGCCCCATGGGCTCGGTGCCCACCCTGCACACGGGGCCGGACTGTAAAGAGCTGCGCTCAGCGCTGTCGTCACTGCTGGAGGAGTCGTACCTGCTCACCCCCCTGTGCCAGTCCACTCTGCTCCACAGGCTCATAGAGGTGGTTGCCATGGTACCAGGAGTTCCTCCTGCCGTATTCAGAGCTCAGCTGCTGCGACTTCTTGGAACCACTGAGGTTTGTATGAAAGTGTTGGATGGAACCCCAGTTCAGCGCTTGTGCTACATGGACCTTTGTGTTATTCAACGTCATTTTACACCAAGGTCTCCGGTTCAGATCTGTGAGCGCTAACCCTAAACCTAACCGCTAAGCATCATGTGGTATTTGACACGGCGTGAACATACACACAGAAAGTTTAGAATGTGTTCAGATAATTCAAAGGGCTGTGTATATTCATCCAATGGAAATGCAGTGGTGCTTTTTCCTGGTCCTTCTGTGTGTGTTCTGGGTTTTAGTTCTGTTCAGGTTCAACTGGACCAGTGAAATAACAGCAGAAGGACCGCTCCGGATTCTTGTTTTAGTGCAAAATATGAAAAATAAATTCTGAAAATGTTTATTTTTGCAAACTTTCTATTAACAAAAAAGGTTTAAATCGAAAAAATGAAATTTAAGAAAAATAAGTGGAGTTTTAACAGTATTAGCCTCAAATCATTTATGGGTTAGAGATAAAAGTGGATCTACAAAGGCACAAAATACTGACTTTCAAACCAAATGTAGTAGTTTGGTACCTGGAAGTGAATGGGTTGGACCGTTAACATGCTCAGTTCAAATCCATCGGACATGTGTGGTTAGAACTTTAACAGCCGTTTGGTCTGAATATTTAACACCACTGCTATAAAATACATAGAAATATTGAAAATACATAGATTTTAATTAATCAGGTAAATAAATTAAAATAATCATTCGATGGTAGATGAAACTATAAACTTCTGCGCAACTAATGATAAAAAGGAATATGTGAAACTGTTGTGATTTGGGTGTGAACACGTGTATGTGTGTGTGTGTTTGTGTAAATGTGTGTGTGTGTGTAAATGTGTGTGCGTTTGTGTAAATGTGTGTGTTTGTGTAAATGTGTGTGTGTTTGTGTAAATGTGTGTGTTTGTGTAAATGTGTATGTGTTTGTGTAAATGTGTGTTTGTGTAAATGTGTGTGTTTGTGTGTTTCCAGGTGTGTCTTCTTCACACCACTCTGCTGATGAAGGGTGCGTTCACTGACAGTCTGTTCAGTGCAGAGGATGAGGCGTTCATGCTCAAACGCCTGGTCGTCCTGTCCCAACACCCCCTGCTGACCACGCCAGAGAAGCTCTTTTACATGGACTGTATCCTGCACTTCCCTGAGAACCGACCAATCAGCTGCGGGGACGGTGACGAAGGCCCCCCCGTGCTGCTGACGCCCCAGTTGGCGGCGGCGTTGGTGCCGACGGTGTTCAACGACAGCGCGTCCATGCTGGCCCGGCTCCACCTGCTGTCCCTGGTGTACCTGGAGAACGGGGAGGAGGAGGAGGGGAGGGGCGTGGCCTACCTGCACCAACACCTGGTGTCTCTGATCCGCATGGTGGACAGCGGCGGCGGCAGGGACGTGGTGGCCACTTTGTTCCGAGCCACCTTCCTGTTTCTGTTCTACTTCTGCCACATGCGGCGGTCCTCGGACCGGCTGACGGAGCTGCTGTGTGACCTGTACCTCCGCCACACCCACCTGGCCCCCCACCTCATCAACCTGGCCGACCAGACCCAGGACCGGCTCCCGGAGTTCACCTGGACTCTGGGGCTGCTCCAAGCGCTGCAGAGGGGAATCACGGGGGGGCCTCTGGCCAAGCTGACCCTGCACGACCTCAGCTGGCACCTGAAGACGCTGGGGCGGGTGGCGGAGGAGGGCGCCCTCCCCCAGCAGCCCACCCTCCACTTCCTGTCCAGCATCGTCACTCAGTCTTCCTCGTCGCTTTGTGTCAGCGGCAGCTGGCGTCTGGGGACCGGCGTCCTGGCGGTCTGCCGCCGCCTGCTCGTCCACCCAAGCCTGGACTCGCTGCTGATCCCTCTGGCCGAAGTCCTGCAACACCTGGCGTGCCGTTACGGAGACACGGACATCCAGGACCACGCCCGCCTCTACTACACCCTCCTCACTACTCTGTCCAGGGAGAAGCTGGGGGGGATGTTGGCGCAAGGTGCGACTCTGGAAGGACGGGAGGTGAAGAAGCGAACGCTGTCCGGCATCGTGGCTGAGAGCGAAGGTCTGGCCAGTGTTCTGAGCGTCCACCACACGGACATGCCCATATTTAACCTGGTGGAGACGCACCGGACACCGGACCCCGATCTGGGGGGTGGTGATGCCGGCCCGGACCAACCGGACACGGCGCTGGCGGCCTACAGAGCTCAGTTTGACCGGCCGGACTTCGTCTCTGAGATCGTCGTAGACTACCGCCTGCTTCACACCGACGATCCGGACGCTCGCTTCGACCGGCTGTTCAGCATCCGCCTGCACTTCGGCCTGACGGACGACCACTACGAGGAGCTGAGCGACCTGACGGCGCCGTGTCTGTTCAGAGCGCGTCCGTGTCCCGTCATGAAGCTCAGACTGAAGCCCCGGCAGCCGTACCCCACTGTGCTCCACGTCAGCGCCGTCTTCACCACCCAGGACGGACTGTCCTGGCACACGGTCCTCCCAGACGTCCGCATCCGCTTCCAGCAGACCTTCATGCCCGCCCCCGCCCCCGCCCCCACCTGGGGACAGAAGGCCAGACTGAAGGTGTTCGAAGGGTTATGGGAACAATTCAGCTCCGACCGTGAACACGAAGCAGAGAGCGGCAGGAGTCTGTTCTGCGTGCGTTTGCACACGGACGCCCTCTGTGACCTGGTGCACGAACACTTCCTGCCGTACCTCGTTTCACATCCAAGTGATGAAGACGAACTCAAAGTGTTGATCTTCCTTCCACCACGTTCTCACATCCTGCTGAAGATCAGGCCTGAGGAAGACGCTGTGCACTTCAACATCGTAACAGACAACTGGCAGCTTCTGCCGCACATCAGCTCATTTCTGTCGACGGTTACACGACAGGAAGTAGCCGACAGCTGACAGGAAGTAGCCGAATGACAGGTATTTAATGATCTGTTTAACAGAATCATCACCAAAAAAAAGTAAATGAAGTTTGATAATCGCAAATAAAATTGTTGAATTTAATGTCTTTTCTTGACAAAATATTTAATAAAGTGTTATCGCTTGTAAATTAAAGGCAAATAATGAATAAATTCACAAGCTACACATTGATTTCATTCATACATGTGTATCTTTGATAGAACATTTGAGACTGAAAATAGGATTTGAAACGTGAGACGGAAAAATCTGAAAACGCCTTGAATATCAAAATATACAAGGAAGCAAAAATTCAATATTCAACCTCGTAATTCTTACTATTAGTCAATATAACTTTTGAGAATTCCTATTTGATCTTGACCTTTGCTGGGAAAGTTGAACCTGTAGCCGATACTGGGGTGAACAAAGTGGAACTGTTGGTTCTAAAAACAGCTGGAACATAGTGGGAACACGGAACATGAAACCTGCTTCAGTTGGTTTCCATGACACGTTCTTGTAACCTTTGTTCCACTTCTAGAACCATGAAGGCGTCTGGAGGCCAAAAGTTCAGGTTTTATTTTGTTGTCCATAAACGGGTTCTGTTCGTAGGTAAAGCTGTGGTTCAGTCCAGGTCCAGGAGTCCGTCACTCATTCAGGCCTTTGAAGTTGGGTTCTGAATACGGCGGTAAGGCGCTCTGCCGGCTCAGGAGTTTGTCCATGATGGCGATTTCTGCGTCCCTTTTCTCCACCTCGTCCATGGGCGTCCATGACATGTCGTGCTGGAGTTTGAAGGCGCCGACGAATACGTGAGGGCAGCTGGGACCCCATTCCTGAAACGGAACAGGATGTCAGTGTTTAAGGATGAAATGTTTCATATGCAGCCGTCTGCGTTTTTAAAGGAGGTCTGAGGTCAAATAAATTATTATTATTAATACGACTGTATTATGCTGTGAACGTCTAACATGATGTTTCATAAGAGCTAAAGCTGCACTTATGTTCAAATTCAATCACATCACAGTTAGAATTCCAAACACTTCAACAAAAAACACTTTTCAGACCCTGAAAAACAGCGTTGGAACTTCCTGCACAAACACAAGTAAATGTTCGGTTTTAATAGTGTTGCATCGGTGACATTTCTATAAATAGTGGTGGATAATTTATTTATTTTACCAGGTAAAATCAATTGAGAACAGCTTCTCATTTACAATGATGACCTGGCAGGAGGTTCCATAAAATGATTATTCCATCCAAACTCATACACAGTGTTTCTATAATAATCTATAATCCAGTCCTATCTTCTGTGTCATGTGACTAAAACAAACCAATGAAAACATTAATGAACAAAAGCCCAGTTTTGATCAGAACAATGACACAGATACTGATGAAGAACTGAAGGGAGTTTGGTTTGATTAATAAAACAATGGATAAAATCAGCTGTTTGTGTTGGTTTGGTTCCATTTAGTTCATTTGGATCAGACATTAAACAGAACAAACTGAACTAAGGAGAATCCTTTTTTCTGTCCCTGCATGTGTTTGACCTCAGTGAAAAGCTGCTGTGCTGGAAAAAAAAAAAAAGGACATCAACCCTTAAAGTACTTGAATTTGACCTGGAAAAATGTGTCTGAACCCTGAAAACAAACCTTAGGAGAGATGATGGAGAAGTATTTCTGTGCGGACGGCCGCTCGTACAGGTAGTACATGTTCCCCGGTTTCTTCACGATGTTACAGGCAGCGTGATGGAGATCTGCGTCTCTTTTAGCCTCTTCCAAAACCTTCCAGGACAGAAGAAAAAGCCTGTTGGGACACGCTCTTGTTCGGTGGGAGGCAGTTCTGCTGATGCTCTTACCTTTCTGGCCTGTTCCTGTAGGTATCGGATCTGATCGGCGATGACCGTCAGCTTGTTGCAGGCGTTGGCTTTGACAAAATCATCTCCCTGAGAAAATGAACACATTAGAAATAGAAGGCCGGCCTCCACCTGCTTTTCCTCGTCCTGATTGGAGGCCACACCTTCTGTACTTGTGCTGCCAGAGCCACCAGGTCCATGGGGTCCCCCACCCTGTTGGTCTGATAGGAGCTGACCAGCTCCAGACCAGCGGGGGCGCTGCTGCTCTCCACCAGAGTCACTGCAAACACACACATGACCAGCTTTAGGCAGGAAAAGCAGCCGGTAACAGATAAACATGTTCTTCATATTAATGTCTGTATCTGATGGATCTTAAGGCCAGTTCATGTTCTATTTGCGTGTCCTTTTAACTCTGTTGAGTGAATGTAGCTCAAATTCTCCAAAGGCTAATTGTTTTCAATGAAAAATAACATTTGTGTCAGTTTGTTAAATTAGCTTAAAGTGGCTTTGAAGTGCAAACAGACCAGATGGAGACCCCCCCCCCCCCATCTGAAGCTGCAGTCCTGCTGAAGTTAACCAGGGGATGAAGGGGGCCCTGGAGACGACAGAACAGCTCCAGGGACCCCTCCCCCCCCCGGC
>JAPSES010010408.1:0-14135 GCA_029822895.1 Maxillicosta whitleyi
AGGACACATGTCCAATAGAACAAACATCTTACCTCCTTTGTACAAAGAACCCCCGACCCCTGCTATTTGCCAAATTACTAGTCAACATTTGTAACAAATTAAAGATTAATGAATGATTTCAACAGGATGTGAAAAAAAAGCTCAAAATGAAGATATAACTATATATTGAAGCTGCACAAATTCTGCTGCATTAACTTCACATTGTAAACCAGCATTTGTTCAAAGTGTTAATTAGATATTACATGATGTGGAAAACACATTTACCCTTGTTCCACTGTCCATGAGGCCTTTTAAAGGACAGTTCGGTATATTCTTTGATAAAGGAGATGCCTTGAAGCTCATTTCTATGTTATTTCAATGGCACATGACACTTTGAGGTCACTTCACTCCTCTAAGCACAAAGGATTATTACATCCATGGACAGGTCTGGGTCAGTTGTAGAAAAAATTAAATCCATACCAAATGCAAGTTTATAGGTAAAAAGCAACACAGCTGCTGCTGTAGCTAAAGCCAGAATGAGCAGCTCCGACTGAAATAGTAGTGTTTTTTTTTTTCTAGTAAACTACTGCTTAAATGTCTTCTTATGACATCTAAGACAATTTGACCCTTATTCCTTCAGATATGATCTTGATGGTGTAAAACAAGAGTAAGGAATGATCATAAGTACAATGCACAACAGGCAGTCAGTAAGGCTTTCTGGCTAATCTTAAAAGGTCAACAACTCCAAGGCTTTAGTTCTTTAATCAAAACAAATATATCAGTATACATCAAAAAGCCAAAGGATTGATGTGGTCTGTGTAAATGCAATGTAAATTTTGCTTTTTTATGTTAACCTTATTCCAAGGTTCATGGGATCTTCCACAATAATTGATTTTTCAGTGGGCAGTGCTTTTATACATTTTGATTTGTTACCACAGATAAAACCTGATAAAGAGCAGGTCAGGTTTAAACGTGAGGTACCATGATAATCTATTCTGAATAAAAGATCTTTAGTTCAACCACAAGTTACCTCACAATTCTGCATCATGATACAGACCCATGACTCACAATATTCTCCTTTACCGAGCTATATCCTATGTTATATAACTCTTTGAACACCATCTGGCACTGATGACATTGGGAAATTCAACATTATAAAAGGCAATACTAACCTCTTCAGAAAAGGTAAATTAATCTATTAAATCTGCTGTAATATCAGAAAAATGGCTGCAATATGGGTTAGCACTTCTGCTTACCAGTTAAAATGTTCCGAGTTTGATTCTCAGCTGGACCGGAGCCTTTCTGTACTGAACACAACTATTCTCTGCATGCCACAAAGCATTCCTCCAAACCCTTCAGTTTCTTCCGCCATTAAAAACAGGTACATAAAGTTAATCCCAGAGTATCTTTGATGGCAGCTCACTGCAACTAATGTTTGCTAATGCTAATGCCAATGCTAGATTAGTTAAGCAAGTTAACCTTTAACCTTTTAAAGTCATGACAACGCATACATTAAATTGCACAGATGCAGTGACTCAGGTGAACTTCTCAAATCCTATGTGACCATCCAGACTTTCCTTTTTTTAATCGATGTCTCTAGGGTCATTTGATGAATGTGCTGCTAAGTTACATTTTGCGTCTGTACTCTCAGGAGACACACACTCTTCTCTTGTTTCATGTTTCCTACCTTAAATTGGTAGGGAATCTTAACTCCTTTCTATTTTTTCTCTCAAATTCTCAAAGTCTTTGCTATCGCTGTGCTTTCATTCTCCCCATCTTCCACTTGTTTCAAACCTTCTCCTCCAAACAACCACCTTTATCCATCTTCACCGCATTATCTCCTCTCCACACATCCCTCTCCCTTCTCCCTCTCATTTTTTTTGCCTTTTTTTCCTTGGTGCCGGACTCTGTCAGCCTCCCTCTGTTTATCCCTCTCCCTTTCTTTCTCGTACTGTTTTACTGCTCATATTATATCTTGTGGTTGACAACTCCTCAGAGCAAGTGGTATAATTGGATAGTGGAAGGCGTTCACTCTGTGAGTCCTAAAAACCTTGGGTAAGTGCTGAAAGTCACAATCAATGAGATATCCTTTTCCCTTGCTATCTGTCGTGCTATATTAATCTTTTCCATTCCGTTCACTCACCTGCGTAACTCTCACTGCTTCTAATTAGGCTCCTGCTGACACTTGCAAGCATTGGTATTTCATTCACATGCTTTGTCATCCACTCTGTCTGCACAGCTGCTTATAATAATATCGATGAGGGAGTGTTTTGTTAAAGGGGTGAAAACAATGTTGTATTGACGACCAGGATAATTACCTACTTCACTAACGAATGTGTTGCTAACAAGGTTCTTATACTGAGAGACTTTAAAGCGTTACAATCAAGACTACTATTTAGAATTCACCGGAAGCTAAGATTGAGGTTTAGTCCAAAACAACAGCTTTTTAGGTGCAATAGTTTCAAGAAAGATTTATTAAAAGACAGTGCTCAAACAAATACTATCTCAGTGCTCCATCCAGAGCTATAAAAAGTATTTCTTACCATATATTACTGATTAGCACTTCCATAAAGTGACTGTTTTGTGGAAAATTGGAAGTAACTTACCATTATAGTCTTGTAACCAGCAAAGACCCAGTGCTACATCTGTTGTTGTTCCAAAATGAAATGGTCTCTGCATTTTATCAGTGAGACTCATGTATTTTTCTATATTAAATTTACTAATCATATAGATCATAAAAGCTCTGATTAACAAGTGACTTTTTCAGAAAAATATATCATTAACAAAACACCACATTCACTAGGAAGCCTCTGAACATCCAACTAGGTCATCATCTTTTCTGATGACCATGAAAAGATGACCTGCATTTTACACCAATAATTGACATGTATTGATGGGATTAGTGGTTCGGAGGTTATTAAACATTTTAGATCAGTAGATGGTTTTGGTTATCAGGGGCTGTTTAGGTCTTTATGATCAAAGCATTACAATCTAGATCACCATTTAGATAGAATTCACTGCAAACTGAGATTGAGGTTTGGTCCAAAACTACAGCTTTTTAGGGGCAATGGTTTAAAGAGAGATTTATTAAAAGGCAGTGCTCAACAAATACTATTTCAGAGCTCCAGCCAGAGCTATAGAAAGTATTTTACACCATATAGTACTGATTAGGACTTCAATAAAGTGACTATTATGTGGAAAATTGGAAGTAACTACTTGTGTTGCCGCCTTTTAATAATGCAGCATCATTGGTTTAAAGTAATGTGCACTGGAAATTAATCAGTGCCATTCTGAACAAATATAGGAAGAAAATAACTGAGATGAATTGAATATTAAATCTATTCAATTTTTTTTTTAACAGCTTAAGTTATAATAAAATGTGATGTGTGATGAATGATTATACGTTTGGATAATTTTTTTTTGTAAATAACCATTTCCAAATTGTCTCTTCAGTCATGGTTTTCACTCCATGTTATGTTTAATTGACATCATTAATGCAACAATTACAGCTCATTGCCTTGTAGTGAAAAGCTGATAATAACATGAACCCAACAAGCCATTTCCATGTATTTGTGATGTGCGAAGGTGAATGAATAGTTAGTTACAGGCCACATTGTACTGCAAAGCTGGAAAAATGATTCACAGAGACCATACAAGCCAGGAAAAGTTTCAGGAGAAAAAAAATTCTATTAAATTAGTCAAGTGGCTTAATTGTCATTCCCACCATATACAATTTCACTATATTCCTCCAAGATGAAGGAGCTACATCAAGCAAGTTCGTGCGAGAAGAACAGGACATTACTGTAAAGAAAAACTGATGCTTTAAAATAATGAAATAATCCTTGGGAGCGAGAAATAATGTTCTTGTTTTCCATCCTGAGTCAATCAAGGAGCTGCCTCGGGATTTTTCAGGGGTCTTGTTAAAAACAAACTTTTAACGAGATTTCTTCCAGACATGAGTAGGAGCGAATGGCGGTCTGTCTACCGAATTAAGTTTTTATATTCAGCAGAATTTTGGCCTGAGTCTTGTTTTATTAGAAGTTACTGTCAATCTGTAAACTTGTGTAATTTTGGTGTAATTTTTAAGAAGGCCTAAGGAAGTATCAGTACCTAGAATTAGTTGGGATGTGTAGGTATGAATTTTGAAGGATTGTGTGGATGTTGAACAAATGAAGGAAAGTGTGCAGAGGTTAATAAAACTCTCAGTAACTGTAGACATCTAATGTCTTTGGGAATATTCAAAATATAGTTTTTATTTTACTTGTACAGTTTGGTTTCTTCCTCTTTGATATTTTCTTCCAATTATTCCAAAAAGTCTTCAGTTATACCTTATGCCATCGCTACTCTCTGTCACAGCTCATACTACTTACAACCCAGTTCTGATTGAAGATTTGCTCGAAGCCAAAAATATTTTATAAATATTGCCACAGCTTTGGTTTTTCCACCTAATAAAATACCCAAAGACATTAGTAGAGAGAATAGATGTAAGAAATGCACCTTTAGTAAGTGTTCAAATGTTTTTTTTTTGTTTTTTTTTTAGAAAGTTCAAATTATATCTAGAGCCTAAAAAGCATGAAAATCTGGTATAATAATATAAAATAACAGAGCTCATGGTTGTGGCTTCTCAAGAGTAGATGCAGAAGACAGGTGATGTATCCGTCAATTGATGGTGATATCATCTCCTCAACGTTCTGCAACCAACGTGTCATCTTTTACCTCAACATATCGTATCTGTCACCAGATCTGCTGAATTCCACCTTCACAATATCTCTACTTTGTTGTGGAAACAGTCATTTACACTTTTGTCACCTCTCACCTGTACAGCTATAATACATGGAGTCAGATCTACTTCCTGAATTCTCATCCACAGAAAATCATGGCAACACATCACCCCACTGCAGCTGTGAAAGATTTTCTTTGTTTGTTTGTTTTTTCAATATGGCCGCTATTGTTAAATAATCAACACACTATTTGCAGAGAAGTTTTTGGTTACATTAAGAAGAACATTTATGTTTTTTTTAAATAAGTATTTCTGTATTGAAACAGTGCACAATGATTTTTTTTTAATACTACAGTTAAATTATGTTAAAAATGCATTTATATGATACTGCAGGTGTATAAGATGTATAATAAAAAATCTACAATGTGTCAAATGTTGTGACAAAACATTTTGTTTGGAAGGTTTCATAAACTAAAAAATAATAAAATAAAAAAAAAAAAAAAAAAAAAAGAACTTTGTGGCTAGCTTTTGATGGGTCAAGTTTTACAGGGTTAATTGATTTATTCATTGTAATTGTTTTTGTTTTTTTTTAACATATATTTTTCTGTGTTCCTGTTAAACCATGGGCCCTTAGATTGTTGTACTTTCAGTTTTCTGCATAGGCTGCACATATGGCAAAACAGACAATAAAGCTAATTTTTTACTTGGACTATGACTTAAGGCCTTTGAAGAAACAGTAGAGTCTGTTCTGTCTGAAATGAGTCCTTTAGGTAAAGTGACTCCTTCAGCAAACAACTATTATATAAACAGTTGGTTTCCTACATATTACATCACATTTTGAATAGGCTGTGACAGAGACATTTGTCAAGTTAAGAACTACCCAAACTCACAAAGGACATCAGAAATCTCTACTGCGATCACTAAGGAATATTATGCTGAACCACAAGCCTAAGAGTTGTGAACATTAGAAGTGTTGGATAATGTCTGATAACATTGGTTAGCAGTGCCACATGAGACTGAAGTTAAATAGCCATGGGTTAGCTATTATATTTTCAATGGTGTCTTTCCCCTTTAGATCATTTTTGTTTAATAATAGGAAAGGGAAAAAATAGAACTGGGAGTGCAATCAGACACAGCAGACTTCTCCCAGGCCATCAGTAAATGTACTGTTTTGTACTGACAGCATTGGTAAAGTAAGTGTTTTTATATATACACAAGTTATTATTATGGTGTCATGGCAGTGCAATGGATAGCCCTTGTGCCTCACAGCAAGTGGGGTTTGATTCCAACACCAGTCAATGGGGGTTGGGTGTTTCTGTGTGGAGTTTGCATGTTCTTCCCGTGTCTGCATGGGTGCTTTCCAGCTTCTCAGACTTCTTTCCACCATTCAAAGACATGCATAGATAGGTTAATCGGTTATTCTCAATTGCCCATAGGTGTGAATATGAGAGTGATTGTTTGTCTCTGTATGTATAATGAAGTGGCAACACATCCAGGGTGTAGTGACCCCCATGACCTTAGGGAGGGTAAAACGGATTCAGAAAATAATGAATGAATCAAAAGTTATTAATATTTCATCATGTTATTTCCACCAAATGAAATGTGTGTGTGGATACATGTATTACTGACATTGTAAAACACTTCATAACTGAACCAGTGTAGGATATACAGATGGAGAGAAAGAATGAAACAGCATTTCATTTTAGGAGAAGAGAGGAAGACACAGGAGATCAGTTTAGTGAGCTGGTCTTCAGCCCATATCAGTGTGTGGACATGGCAGGCACTGCAGCCGGCTGAGCCGTGGGCCATCCCAAGAGCTGCCCTGGAAAGAAGGCAAATCGTGACATGCACACAAAATCACATTGGAGTACAGGAGGAACACGTGCATGTAAACACACTCCTCCAGACATACACAGGTTACATGCTCTACCTCCTCTTCATAGGACCTGTCTTATTTTGACCGGAGCTCATTTACCACAGCCTGAGGCTATCAACACCACCGCCACCAGCCCCCCACACAGCACTTCTTATCAGCTCGTCTTCCACACCTCCCTCTCTCAGCCAGCCTCTCCTGTTTACCTCTCCATGTCTGTTTTTTCACCTATGTCTCTCACTTGAACAGCTCCTCTCCATCATGCAAACATAGATGTCTGATAGAAAAGGAAATCTTGCCATGCTCTCAGGCCGTTATGAAATGCATTTTACTTCTTCTTAATTTAATTAAAAATGTTGCATGCTGACTTGGCTCATGAATATATTAAATTTTTACTATGACAGTGCACATGTACAAATCAATAGCCATGACAGTAACTGGCTTTTTCCCTGATCTCTGTCACTAATAGATATACTTTGTTTGCACTGAACTCATATTACCAGGGGGCATCACATGATGTTTGGTAGATTTGTACAGGACAAGCATATTCTGTGCTCAACCTGAATTTATTGGCATTTCCCCCACAATATAATGTCAAGGTAACCATATAATAACTTCTGGGAAAGTAAAAAGCAAACCTGTTCCTTACTGCTATCAACACCCACCGGCCACTTTATTAGGTACACCTTGTTAAACCCATATAAAGTGACAAGTTTATATACGCTGCTGCTACATCTTTCAAAGATTTTTCTCTACATGCATTGGTTGTAGGTGTGTTTATATAAGTTACAGTTTCCTTTCTCCTGCTTTTAACTTTCTGCCAAGAGATCAGCATTTTGGATGAAATATAGATTAGATTAAATATATTAGATGTTTACAATAGTGTGCAGTTGAACAGATGCACATAATAAAGTGACCAGAAAGTGTACATCACCCATGTCATTATCTTTTCATTCCTTTGATAGATTTGAATTTGCCTCTTGAATTTGTTCCCTAAATGGTAAATGGTGGATTTGCATTTAAATAGCATTGTTCAACCTTGATGGTATCCAAAGTACATTATTGTGTGTCACATGGAGCTATTGAGGTTCAGTTTTTGCCCAAGGGCACTTCAACGTTCCGCTTGAGCACTATATGTGTATGTATGTATATACGTAGGTATGTACATACATATGTATGCATGTATATATGTACGTATGTATGTATGTATGTATGTATGCATGTATGTATGCACATATGAATGTATGTATGCATGTATGTATGTGGTACATATGTATGTATGTATATAGTACATACGTATGTATGTGTGTATACAGCATGTATGTATGTAATACAGATGTATGTATGTATATAGTACATATGTATGTATGTATAGATGGACAGATGGCACTTCCACTTTTGGACTGGAGTCAGGAGTCAACCCACCAACCTTCTGGTTTATAGATGAGCCACTCTTCATCCTGAGTCAAACCTTTCCATTGAACAGTATAGAGACTGTGTTGGCAGTTACAGTCAGGAAAGAGAATAAAGGCAGAGTGAATGATAAAACTTGATGTAAAAAAAATGCTTAATATATCATTTTCAGTGGAAATTTTGCTTCACATATTAAGGCCTTGACAGGATTATGGCCACAGGGGACCTCTTCAGTTATTACAATTGTAGGTCACTCAGTAATACTAGTCCCCATATGAATAGGGCTGAAATTTAGCAGCGGGATTCAATTGGCATATATTGCCTTACCTTATCTCTGCCAAGGAAGGTGGAGGTTATTTGATCACTCATGTTTGTCTGGAAGCAGGATTATAGAAAAAACACTCTATATATTTTCATGAGACTTGGTCAAAAGTAGAGCATGGACCAGGGATGAACCCATTAAGGTTTGGAGGTGATCCATGCAAAAAAAGTGGAAATGGGTTTTCATATGGGGTTTGGTTGAATTAGCAGACTTGGCAGACATATGCGGTCTAGTTATGAGAATCCCAGTGAAAAATCAGCTTCTGTTGATATACAATATAAAAAATAAAGAAATAAATCTACCTGTCCTTGCAATGCCTCCCTACATGGGACCAGCAAGACTGAGGCACATAATAGCCTTCAACAAAAGGTATTTTTGAATTCCTATGAGGGTAAACTACCTGATGAAAAATCTGAGCATGATGCTCCTTTACCTCCTCCTCACTTGCCAAGGGCCTCAACTGAAAAGCTGATTGCAGGGCATTCTCCCAGTACAATAGTACCACCTTGTTGCCCCATTGACTATGTCCTCCATCCTACACCTCCATGCTCTGCAGTTGTAATGACTCAATTTCCCCTCTGGCATGCCTGCCCCTCAGGGATCAATAAAGTTAATCTTATGTTGCCTTACCTTATCTCGCCTTGGATCCCAGCCTCATTAAGTCATGCTGGAACTTCTGCCATATGGGGTTGTGTAAAAGTAGGCCCATGGCCTGAAAATGTGTCTGAGGCTTAATTCTGGTGGCAGAAGTGGCAATATGTTTTAATAAATCTCAATCTCAGACACCTAGGGAGTGCATTTCTCATTTGTGTCCCAGAATGAAAGTGCTTTAGTATCTGTGGGATTATGGGTTTGTGGAAGCCACAGGGCTTTCAGTCCATCTGTCAGACAACTGTTCATGTTACAAAACTTTGCTGTTCCCAGTTGCATACTAGCTGTTAGCAGCTGAAGATACAACTAAGGATGTATGCAGAAGTAATTTATGATCTGTTTAAGAAAAGTATATCTTTTGTAATTAACATTAGTTACATCCCACTACTGCTCTGACAAGCAGCATAATTAAAAAAAAATATATATATATATTAATGTGTCTGAGTTCAAAACATGCAGAAGTAAAGCAGCAAATATGTTACATTTGACTTGAAAGATAATTTATGGCACATCAGTATAACTATATATGTTCTTAAATAATGATGCTTGAATGTGGATGAACACCTTTGCATTGGAATCGTGTTGCCATGTCGTCATCTGGGTAACCTACGCAGAAATAAATCAAAGCAGCTGCACTTTTCTATAAAGAATAGAAACTAGACCTTAAGGCAAAGTTCTTGATTTACTGATCCACTTCTGTTGAGCCCTCACCTGCTGTAATTGTAATACTCATGAGAGGTTTTCATGCAAGTGTGTGGTTTTGCTCTGTATCAGAGCTGGTGACAGAGTCAAGCATTTTCCCCTAGAGGGTTGAAGACTAAAACCACTTCAGTAACCTCAAAAGAATCTGCTTAAAGATGTCAGTGCATGTAATCCAGATCATTAGAAAAACTCTGACATGGAATTGTTAAAACATTATTGCGACTTTTGCAATGCAGTGTAGGCTGGACACTGTATGACATTTACTCAACTTAACTATACTTGCCATTTTGTTTTTTACATCAGGCAAATGCTGAAAATAATGTTGGATATACCAAAAAAAGCAAAACAAAAATGGAGTCAATAGCAAGGCATAGGGTCTTTCCTGTCTCATAGGACCTTATTGTGTTTTTCTGAAGTTGAGTCAGTGGCAAAAGATACCATTTTAAATATATTTGTCAAGTTAAAAGATAATTTTACAAGTCAAAAAAGAAGTGTGATGTACCTGACACCAAAAGTATATTTTAGTTGATCATGTGGTGGAATAGGGCTACAATAAGAAACATTTTACATTCTAGTCCCATTTGTACAACTATCAAATGCATTTCTCAAACTGAAAACTCAGTCTTTAAATCCTAGCAAGAATGCAATGCTGTGAAATAATTTTGGTGCTTATATATGACTTAACAATATTTCTTAACTCAACAAAAGAGCGTGACCTTCAATTAATTGCACTATCTTATCTTTTGATAAGGGATCACTGCATCTTGAGTTTCAGCAAAAAAAGAAGAAAAAAGTACAAATGAGAGAAAAACAAAAAAAAAATGTATATTTTTTTTTATTTCTTTCATACTGTTTGACCTTGTTTCTTTTTGGCTGGTCTGTCATGATAATAAGTCATGGAAGCTAATTAACCTTCTTCATGCATGTACAACCACACACATACACACCGATACATGCATGAGTCATTCCATCAGCGTGATTGGTGTCTTTAGAGCATTAACGCCGGGAAGCGCTCCTCTCGGGTCAAGTGAACCTTGCCCCGCTGTCTTGGTACAGAGTCAAATAGGCTAATCTCCCACCTCCAGCCTTCCAAACAGAGTCAACACTGGCTGCCTCCTTCATTTACCTTGTTAGCTAACTGACAGGGGGCTGTCTGGCCTGCAGCTTAAAGCCTTAATGAGCAGAGGGCCTTGTTAGAGCTGTGTGGATGGCGAGAGACAAATGAGCTTGTTAAGTCCAAGCCATGCATATTCTTAATTAGCCTTTTGTAGTGTGTTTGATAGCACCATTATTCTGTATGGGAGAGAAGAGAGACTGTGTGTACATGCAGCATTAAAAGAATTAAAAACTCATGATTAATACGTGCTGGTATGTGTATTTGTATTTACCTCATGCATCCCCATGGCTCACATTCAGCGCACTTTGTTGTTTGATGTCAGCCTTGTGTCAAAAGTATGTTTGATAAAGAAATCCTCTACTTAAAAAAGAGGGAGAGATTGAGCTGTTTTTCAGGTTTACTTTATTATCCCACCGCCAGAAGGGGAGGCAAGGGGTATTGTTTTTGGTTCAGTTTGTTTGTTTGTTTGTTAACACTTTAGGAGCAACACAATTGGTTGAATTCATACTAAATTGGGTTTACAGATTGTCAGTGACCCCGAATAGATGATATTACTTTTTTTTTTCTTTTTTTTTTTTTTGATGTGGATCAAAGTAAACATGTGGAGAACCAGGTCACACTGGCCACTCTGGAACAGGCGAAAAATGCGTATCACTATGACCAATACTTTTGCAGTTATTAGTTTTTAAAATTACAGTGGGTTTACAGGAGGCGACGAGTCCATTCATAGCCGGGGGGGTGGGGGTGGGTCAATCAACCCAGTGTTTCCCGATCAATGGAAACACTGGGACACAATGGGAGAACCTGGTCCGGCTTCAATACAACATAAAATGAGAGCCATTATATTTTTTCCTAATCAATAAACTTCACTCAACTCCCCATTTTATCAACTTTACTGCTTCCAGAACCGATGGATTCCCACGGGTCAATGCGCTAGTTTATTTATAATTTGCCAAAATTTGTCAATGCTATCTATGTCTATGCTGACATCAGCACAGGCATAGACATGACATCAACAGGATTGATGCCAACATAAGTTACAATATGTGCGAGGGGCAGGGTTTGTCATGCCTGGCACCACTTATATGTGCACTGTTTCCTGAATCCACCTCTTTACCCCCACCAACATATTTCAATGCTTGACTGTTGGAATGTAAGACATTCTAATTCCATATAAGAACCATGTCAATATCATGACAGAATGTAACTCTTATTAAAACATCCCACTAAGGTTTTGGCCCAATCAGACTCACATTTGTTAGTTTTACATCGACTTTCATTGTTAATAATCTACTTCTTAATCATTCCAGACATTCACAGCCTTTACTTCTCTATTATTAGTTCAAAGTAAAGCATATTTCCAATCATGCATGAGGCTAATGCTGTCTTTTCTTAAAGTTCATATTTCTAGATCAGAAATATCAGAATCTGTCCATAAGGTTGTGGCCAGAAATTCAACTGTCTTGACATTTTATGGACTCATTGTGGTATCATACACCAGCTTTTCTTTCTTTATCTGTTCAAAAATGGAAATATTGCTGCTCAAACTTGATACTTCTGCCATGGACAAACAGTATAAACTGTTTGTTTGTGTGTCTGTTTAGTAACATGGGATGATAATTGTTACACTCTAAATAACACACAAAATAATCTTTGAATATAAATTTAGCAAATTGACCAGAGACCTACTCTCAGCCCAACTCTCAGTTGGTTCTGTACAGTTTAGACAGGTTCACCTTGGCTTTTTGACTGACTTTTTGAAAGAGGGAAGATGTTTAGAAATGTGTGTAACTTTACTGTGTTGAGGACAGGAAACATTTTTGATTTGTTATGTCCAGCTTATCTGCCTTGTACATGATGCCAACACGGTGCCGGTACAAATATTGCTAAAATACTCCTCTGCATATTTACTTAAATATATTCAGTTATTCACCCACTATAGTGAGGAATCAGAGCAACCTACCAAAGAGATTGTCTACTGGAACAAATTATAGCTGTTTTTGCTGGGCTGACTGTCAAACATGGCTTTAGGGTTACATTTTTTTCAACCTCCTGTTGGTTTTGCATCTACTTGGCTGTGCTTCAGTTGTATCGCTTCATTTTCATGTGGATAATTCTTTAAATATTGCTGGTGTAGGTAATAAAGAAAATATCTGTATACATGTGGATAAGGCCTAAGAAATGAGTAAACCTAAGTGAATCCTGTGAAAGGAGCAAACTATAGTGAAAAGAAATGAACTAAAGGTATTAACCAACTCATTACCTGTCATGGTGCAGTGTTGTGTCCCTGGGTTTTATATTTCAGTTGAGTTCTTCTGAAGAGACTCACAATGTACCCATTAGACACATACTGTTGGAAGAGATTCCAAATAACACACACAATACTGTATCTTCAAATCTCCTCTGGTATTTGGATTCTCACATGAACAGTGAATGGCATACATAATAGAAAAAGTAATCAAACAAAAAAAAAGTTGGAGGAGTTCAGTTGAACTTTGGAGTAGAAGCGTCAGCCTTTGGCTCTATGAGGAGGCTCTTTTAAATTAGTTCCACTGGTAGAGCAGTCATTTCTACTGCTGGTAGCTGAAGAATTCGCGGGATTGAGACCTTTACTGCACTTGCTGTAATTGGACTAGGAATTCTTTAGAGTCCTGAAAGACAAACACTCATCATCTGTACATGGTGTAACTAGTGTGTGTACACAAAACACACTGACAACCAGCAGTGTGTTCATATTATTTATCAGTGGTACAATATGATTAGTATTTCAGTTATATATATATATATATATATACTGTGTGTATATATAATGTGTGTATATATATATATATATATATATATACACCTAAATATGACTAAATATACATTACTTAATTTTATTTTATTCTCACTAAGGTCACGGGGGTCACTGGAGCCTATTCCAGCTACGGTGAAGGCTGGGTTCACCCTGGAAATCTCACCAGTTCATCGCAGGGCTTATAACTTTACATATAGAGACAAACAATCACTCTCACATTCACACCTTTGGACAGTTTAGATTAACCTGTTAACCTATCAGTGCATGTCTTTGGATGATGGGAGGAAGCCAGAGTAGCCAGAAGGAACCCACGCAGACATGAGAAGAACATGCAAACTCCACATAGAAAGGCCCCACCATTCACTGGTGTTGGAATTGAACCCAGGACCTCTTTTATATAATTAATATTAAATGGACTGCTCTTATATAGCGCCATATCTACACTTTGGTACTCAAAGCTCACATTCACACACACACTCATACTCCAGTAGACGGCTACTATGCTAATCTACCATGCAAGGTACTACTATGCCAGACCCTACTGGGAGCAATTTAGGGTTC
>JAPSES010010474.1:0-14128 GCA_029822895.1 Maxillicosta whitleyi
CAGAGCGAACATTTCCTGAAAATTTCATTAGGTTTGGTCAATAATTAACCCAGATACTGAGAAACAAAATTTTTGGCAACATTGACCCCAATGTTAACGAACATTTCAAAGTGATCCAGGATTTCTTCCAGATCACCCCCAAAAGTTAATCATTTATTCCATGTGCCATCGCCAACAAATCCTGAAAATTTCATCAAAATCTGTCCATAACTTTTTTAGTTATGTTGCTAACAGTCAGACAGACAAACAGACAAACAAACGCCAGCAAAAACATAACCTCCTTGGCAGAGGTAATATTGATTTAATAACATTTTGCAGTGGTGTGCAAATGTATTTCATAACCTTTAGTTTTATTTTTTTCTGCAGGGCTGTAAGGAGCTATCTAATTTATTTCTTAATCTCTTTTCTATAGTGACAACAAAAATACAGGAAATGTGTGCATGGTATTAAAAACATGCAAGAAATCAGAACTGAATCTCTCCTAAAGGCTAAAATCTGTACTTATTATGACCTTTGTTTACATGACAAAAAGTAGCCAAAACAGTAAGAAATGTCCAATGTGTGTTGAATGAATCCTGGTGTAAAACAGTAAAAATGAATGGAGCAAATCCCATGTTGTTTGGGTGCAAAAGGAGGTTACATATGTTAAACATTTGGTCTGTAGAAGCTGTTATTTTTTTAGAACTACTATTTATAGTATTGTACATATTTCCTGTACAACCTGGTTGTATCTGGCTGCATGCGTATGGTCATTATAACATTGCTAAAACAATGATTCTAACAGTGACCAAGGCAGAGACTTTTACACTGCACTGTATATCCCACAGGTCGAAGGTCATTTCACTGTAACATCATAGTGGCCATTAAATGATGTTGCTACCAATTTAAAAAGGACTCCCTGAAAGAAGAGATCTTATATCTCAATGACTCATTCCTAGATGGATAGATAGATTAGATAGATAGATAGATACATACATACATACATACATACATACATACATACATACTCATACTCTTTAAAACCTTTTTTTAGTGAGGACTGCACATTTGTCACTGGGTTGATTAATGTCAATGCAATGACAACTTCAATTCTGGGAAAAAAATAAAAAAAAAAACACTACATTTTATTAAAATCCTTCACTATAGCCACTAATCACTGGCAAGACCAAAACGTAACACTGTGACTGTTTACTACAGTCTCTGAAGTAATTGCAGCAATTCATTTTATGTTCCATACAGTTACACTGACTAGAACATTAATTTTAATGTATTCTAAAGTGTATTACAACCAAACGTCAACTACTTTGTGTTGCAATAGGTTAAGGGAATTGTGTGTGAACTTTGCGGTGACTGTTTTAGAGTATATACAGCGTCAAGGCCCCATTAAGTTAATAACTTCATACCCTCATTAACATAGAATGGACGAGATAAGCTGCTTTAGAAACTCCTCTCACTCTCTATCTCTGTTTTACTCTCACTCTCATTTTTTTTCTTGCTCTTCCTGTCTTATTTCATTGGTGCAAAAACGATTTTCCTCTCTGTGTTTGCTGCTGCCTGTCTCTTACCCTCGCCCTCTGTGTTTCTTCCTCTCCTGTGCTGTCAAACTGTGATAATTAGCAGGATCAGAGGAGACAGCGTAGAGAGAAATAAAGAGTGAAGAATGAGGGAGGCCTGTCACTTTTCATCCCAGTCTCCTCTGTACTTTTGCTCTGTTTTTTTTTTTTTTTTTTTGATGACTATAAAAATGAATGTATGTGCAATAATCAAACCACAACTTTTAGTAAATGAGGGCCAAATGCATCATTACACCAACAGGAAGTAATAGGAGTTTGGGAGCAGTTATATATTTTCTATTCTGCATCTTTCTCCCTCACTAAGTATGTTTCTCTCACCAGCTCTCCCCATGCTCTTTCTGTGTCTCTCTGTCAATCGATTGCAGTACTTATAGTGTGGCTGAGTGCCAAGCCACCACACAGCTGTACCACTGTCTCACTGTAATTGGTGTGTGGAAACACTGTCATGCTTCATGAGCACACACTCAACAATCTGACTGGCTCACTGGCTGACTTGCTGGCTGGTTTACTATAATTGGTGGAAGCGCTGTCAGGGCCCTTAATAATAACATCCGTTCAACCAGGAGACTGGTTGACTAAGTGGGTTAAGGGTATGGTTGGGCTGTATGCAGACTATAGGGCTACCTGTGTACCGGTCAGCTACCTGGTGAACTGACTGAAAAAACCAAAAGAATAAGGTGAGAGAAGAAATTAAGATACATTCTGACAGGGGTATGTCAGCCCTCCAGGTCTTCAGCAAAACATATTTTCTTTTAGCTGGGTGGTCAGTTGAGTGTGTGATGGACAAGTTATGCTGTCAAACTGCCTCACTGGCTGCTTGATTTTTATCCCTGGGTTACACTGTAGTGGTCAGGCCTGACCACACACCAAATCTTGCAGAATGTATTCTTTGTTTCTTATTGGATAAGGCTGACATCTATGAAAGGGAATGGTGTCATTGACTAAATTCTTCTTCAGGTACCTGCATCACGAAGCAAGGTTGACGTTTTGACGTGCTAACGTCTCGTTCAACCCTTGGTTTTCAGTGTCACATATGTATTGTACTTCTTACTGTAGTAAAACTTTATGGTATCCTGCCCCAGAGCAAGTTATGTTCAAGATAACACATCAAAATATATAAAAGTGCTGCCCATTCACCAGTCAATTCTCAAAGAGGATGCAAAGGAATACATAAAAAGAAAATAGGAAAAAGCAGTGCGTAGACAGACAGTTGGGATACTAATAGGCACAGGGAGAAAGTAGAGTGACCCTATTGAAGAATGTCTCTTTTGACTTTCCTTATTATAGAAATATACTATATAACCTTAAACCAGAAGGTCATTAAAGCAGTAAAACCTTGTTGTCCCAGTAATGCTTCAATGGAAGCCTACTTAATGGCATAAATTCTATGCTGAAAGAATGAGGGTCAAATCTCAAGAATATACCATAGCACTGGGTTAATTTAATATAGTCATAGGTATAGTCACAGGTACCTACTAATAATAGATCTCTTTATTAAACATGTTCTTTAACAAAACATACACTGAAGTTAATAATCCGATAACACATCATATCACTATCAGAATCAGATCAGGCTCATTTTTTTCTAGTTATAAATGTTTCATTATATCTTGTAATGAAGTCAAATAGTTTGGACGCATTTTTCGTTTCCATTTTAACAGAATTAGTGTATGTGCTAGTAACATCACAAAATGTATCATATTGAAATGTGTGTGTGAAAGTTCAACAGTAACTGCAACATTAATCTGAATATAGCAATGATTAGATCTGGTTTTGTTTGAAACAGATTACTCCAATAAGTTTTTATCCTAGGACAATTCTAAAACATGTGGGCTAGTGAAGCAGGCCACTGTTTGCATCTGTCACATCCGGGATCTATATAAAACTAATATTGAGCTAATATTAGTTTACACATTCACATAGGAGAGCAGGTTGTTGTCAGCTGTCCAGCCTGGTTTTGGCTACTGCAGCTGGGTTACTTTTAGCCTGTAATGCACGGTGCATCAGAATAGTTCCAGGACCAGTGTCACAAAAGATATATTTCAAATCCAAACTACAAACTTTTCCCATCCAGGAGAGTAATTCCCCTGGAGTCTAACGCACTTTCCCAGCCTTCTCTGCCACACGTCCTCCGCAGCTCCGGCGTCATGACCATCTTGATGTTGTCCATGTCTTCAAAACGGGTCCCCTTGATGAACCCCTTTAGCTTGGGGAAGAGGAAAAAAAATCCCATGGAGCCAGGTTGGGTGAGTAGGGCGGTCGCTCCAGCATGGTGATGTTCTTCTCAGCCAGGAGCTGTCAGATGCTCAGGGCATTGTGAGCAGATGCGTTGTCATGGTGAAGCAGCCACAAGTTTTCCTGCCACAACCCTTGCCTCTTCTCGCACACTGAACAAAGCAACCGCCGCAGGATCTCTTTTCAGACGTGCTGGTTGATCATCTGGCCCTGTGGCGAAAACCTGCAGTGAACGAATGCCCCTCACATTGAAGTTTGCAATCAACATGAGTTTGACTTTGGTCTCTGACTGTCTTACTTTCTTCAGCTTCGGCAACATCGGACTCTTCTACTGAAGGCTCTGGCATTTGGTCCCCGGGTCATATTCAAAGATCCATGACTCATCGCCAATGATGACTCTCCCTAGCAAGTCTGGTTCGGTTTCAAGACGCTCGAGGATGTCCTGACACACTCGCATGCGCAATGCTTCTGGTCATCTTTCAGCAGTTATAAAAGCATGTGGAAAAAGTTCAATGGCTACAGAGAGCTGAGATCAGTTATATACTCCAGGGGGATTACTTTGAAGGGAAAAACTTGTAGTAGTTTGGATTTTAAATATATCTTTTGTGACACCAGATCTGGAACTTTTCTGACACACCTTGTATAGTCTTAAATTCCTCAGTAGTTCAGAAACATGTGGCTGATCTTGGCTTTTGGTCTATTTTTGCAATTGATCACAGAAATCTTGGATCGATAAACAATATTTGTGATACCACTTAGCTTGATTGTGAATTGTATTTATTTATCCAGGAAGTTCCCAATGAGATACGTACAGAAAGTCAAACTAATAGTTTTACATCAGCCTTTTCTCAATTTGTTGTTTTTCACCTCCTCTGTTCCTCACCTCGTCAGTGCTTTATGATACGATATTGATGCGCCATCTTGAAGTCTTAATTCTATTTCGTGATCGGACTGCAATGCATAGAAAAACTATGACACACATCTGTATCACACAAACCACAGCAGGAGCTCAACTTAAAAGTTTAAAATCAAGCTTTTCTTCAATCGAAACCTGTTTTAGTTATTTAAAACGATTAAATGTGCCTGTCAAAAAAAAAATATGCACGACATACCTACATACTGACATATTATCATCATTATGAACTGAATTAAAAGTACACACGTCACATTTAAGTGAAGTCTATTTGAAATGACGGCTCCGAGGCGAGGACGTCTCATGCTGTTAAATGCCTGATGCCTCTTCTCTCCTCGGGTCCTCACCTCGACTCCTTCACTCACATCTGCGGTGGGAGAGATGAGGAGTCGTCATGAAGACTGAAGGAGATAGAACATGAAAAGTGTGACAAGGGGACAGATCAGGCTTTAGCGTATAAGGCACATTAATGCAATATAAAATAAAGGTATCAGAAGAATAAAAGACAGATAAAGAACATAAGAAAGAGACAAAAAGACTATACCGGTGATATCCATAACTCACACCAGCTACAGAGATTATGCAAAGCAGTGACATGGGTCTTTTATAACAGTTTATAAAATACTTTTAAAGGAATTTAAATAAGGAAGTGTTTCAAGTGGAATGATGTTTAGCAATTCATTCCAGGGCCACGGTGCATAAATTGAAAAAGCAGTTATGCCGAGTTCAGCCTGGGAACATTAAGCAGAATTCTAGTGCTGTAGTTACTGGTGTAATAGCATAAGTGAATAGTTTACTTAACAGTGCCTCACCAGTAAATAATAACATAGATTTTTCTCCTCTGACTTAAAGTATCCCATTATAGATTAATTTAAAAAATGCATTTATGAGTGTGTGAATTAGTATTTGTGACAAAGGGAAATACACAATGATACGAGTAATGCTGAAGTTGTATGAAGATGTATGTATGGTAAATCACACAGTGGACATCCCAGTATGTTATACTTGTATCATGATACAGTCCGTAGGCTTTGTCCTCTGGCTCCGTTGTTAAATTGTTAACTCGTTTGCTTTTGATCTGTAATGCTCTTGTAGAAGCTGACGGGTGTGTCGTCTGACATACTGCAGCGTTTCTAAAGGATTAAGCAACGGAGTTGTTCACCAAATTACCAAACAAAAAGGGATCCCATTTATTTGCTGCACGGTATGAGGATCTGAGTAGAAACAGAACAGAGGGCTTCTCCAGGGAGAGTCCTCAACAAAATGTAGGCTAACACCTTCCCTGCCAGACTTGAGCACAGTTGGAGTCAAAGTGTGATTCTGTGGTTACAGTTTTTCAGCTCTATTTTACATCCACAGACGTGCAGTAGCTAAATGATATTTCATGAACTCCACCGCAAAAAGAACATCTAAGAGGAAGTTTCCTGCTGTTTCAGTAGCCTAGAGCGTATGCCGAAAACATAATTTGACTGATTAGCGTAACACGAGTGGAGGAACTAATCAATGAAATCACCTACTGTTGTTTTTAGTTCCTGCAAAAAACCCTGCAGCCCTGCACAATTACATCACGCTTCACTCATGGGAATGAATCTGTCATTAGCTATGCCTGCTTGTTTGTATGTTCTGCATATTAGTGACACCAAATAGCATCGTAAACCCAACACCAGTTAATAAATATGCTTTGCCTCAAATTGGCTCATATTCATGTGTTAAAATCTAAAATATTGACACAAAATCACGCAGTATCTACTTTAAGTCTATTTAGCCTGTGTTCTCTTGTAGAAAAAAATCATGACAGAATGGTCTTGTTTGGGATACTACAGAAAATACCCAGAAAATAAAGTTAAAAGCATGTGTCACTGCTATTCAAGTGCTAGTTTGATGGTCCTGTGGTACTGTTTGGCTTGTTCTATACTCTAATGAATACTTGTCAGTAGCTACTTGTTTTAACTCATGTTTTGTAGTATCTTGAAAAGCACTTACAAATAGCACATATTCTTCTTCTTGTTATTATATGGACATCAACCAAAAACATTCTGTGTGCCATTTATAATCCTCTATGGCAAAAATGGACAAATATGGTTTTATGCTTCACCACTGGAAAAACATGATGGATTAGCATATAAAAGCTTAATTTTAATTGCATTCACTTATTCATTGAATTAAAGGTAGAACTGTGAACTTTGCCTGTTGTGATTTTGGGAATATTTATTCACGAAGCATCTGTTGAATCAGATTAGTCTCCATTGCTGTTGTTATTCAAAGATCACAGACAGGAAAAGAAAACAATGAAAAAAAGAAAAAGAACAATGCATGGGAAATTGGTGTCACTCAACCAAAGCACCCGCTGTGCTCTAAAGTACTAATCCTATGAATAAATAAAACCTTTCACTTTTTGTTTGTATTGAATGTTAAGACAGGTAACACTTGTATAATCTGAAACTCTTGGATGAATAAACAAAAGCTTGTTAGAAAATGATTGGTGCAAATTTGTTTAATGTACAATCTGTGCCATAAGATGGAAACAAACATCCTTTGGAATGAATTAGGTTAAAACTGATTTGTGCATCATTTATGTTTCACTGGCATCAGAGTTTGTATGAAGTGATGAGAAAACATTATTGATTGTCCCTGAGCAATTACGCCGATTTTTCAACACAGCTCTGTCTCACTGACAAAATATTTTCTTCACAAATAATTGAAAGAGAGCTGTAGGAAAAAATAAACTGGAGTGAAGTTTTCAAGTTTAAAGAGGCACCATCAGAGATTTGATCCACTGGATGTGCCACGTTCAACACGGCACAGATCCAGCGGATTTTAGATGAATGGTCTTCATCATAGAGCGATGCATTCTGCACAGAGTAAAAAGTGTCTGATAGTAGATGGCAATTTAACAATTAAGATTCTTTCTTCTGGGACAGAGGGACTGGGAAATGGGACTTAATCTAGGCGTTATTTAAATAACAATATGATCTGAAATGTTGCTCATACATCACCTTTGAGCTGATTTAGTTTTCCAAGTTACAGACCTTGAGGGAAGTGATGCAGTAACGTCAGCATTTTCTACTGTGGTACCTTTGGCGAAACGCAGCCTCACCTTCCTCCTTGGCAGAGGGCAAACTGCGTCAGTGGGTGACTGACCTATAAACGCCTTCCTGTGGCATCTGTCCTTGCTTTCAGGAAAGGTCTCCTCCCATGATGCTCGCCTTGAGTTGTTGGTCTCGGGCTGTGCAGAACACACAGGTTTTCTTTATTGAACACCAGCTGTTTGACATTCTACTAATTTCTCCCTGAGCTCCTTTAAAAACCTCTAGCTGTTATCAGAGTCTCTGCTGCTGGAGAATTAGAGGCTTGATTATAGTCAGTGAAAATAATGACCCAGTTATCTTTTTTTTCCCCCTTTAATGTCATTTTTATCCATATGGCAGATGTTGCTGTGCACTTTTATCGGGTTCTTGATCCTTTTGGCCACATTGTCCTTTGCTGTCCTAGATTTTACGTTTATTGTAATGATAATTAGTATTGCATAGGTATCCTTATACTCTACATTGACTCATTAGTCTGGTTTTAAAAAAGACAATCCTAATTAAAGGCTCAGTGTGTTATATTTAGTGACATAGATTACAACTCTTCATCTACAGTGGTCATTCGTCACACCCACTGTCTGCTTTGTCTGTTCTGGGCTTTTTATTAACTCTGATCCACACTCAGATGTAGTAGATGATGGCAATGTATCTTAAGGCCGGATGAAAACAGAAAAAAAAGAGCAGGAGGTCCATTCTGAGCTACTGCAGAAAGATGGTGGACTCCTTTAACCAGAAACCACTCCTTGTGTAGACATAAAAAGGTCGTGCCGAGGTAAAGAAAAAACTACTATTCTCATGTTTATGATTGCACACAAATGAAAATTATGTACATTATATTCCATTTCTGCAAATAGATCCCACTAATAGGTCCCACCTGACACATTGGACCTTTACTTGTTTGATTTGTTTGCACCGTTCCCTGCATAACATTAGCATATTAGCATTGTGATCTGAGCATGTTAGCTTGCAGATACTAGCATTTCTCTTAAAGCAGTATTTGTGTTTCATATAAATAAAAGCAACAACAACATGTAATTCTAAATACATGTTCTAATTATCAGTCTTAGTTTTTTGTTATCATTCTTTAGTTTCTGATAGTTTGTATGGTAATAGGCTCCATCATTTCTCACACACTCCACTGTAAGTTAGACTGAGGGCATCATCTAGCTAGGAGACAGCAGTACATTAACTGCAACACACCTATCTGATTTTCTCTTCATTTACTTACTTCACTTAATTACTCGTAACGCGGACACATCTTAAATCATGGCCAAATGGGAGCTGTAATCAAAGTCTTTAGCACACCGTAGATAACCTTTGGAGCCTCAGATTGAAACTGGGCTGTAAATGTCTGCAGTTTGCCTCAGTGTGTAAAAGACGAAAGTGGTAAAACTGTGGCTGTTTTACTGTATCCGCAGTGCAGAAAGCATTATTGCAAACATTTGATCAGAATGCTCTGTTCAAGTTCTGCGAGAAAACAATTACAGTCTGTTACTGTGGAAGGAGAACGTGTCTATGGGTAATACAGTTTATTAGCCACACCATTAGGCTACTCTCCCTTGCCTTGAGATAATGTCACAGGTTCTCTGCCTCACTGTTGCATGATTAACTACATTTGCAGTGTTTACCATGGCAACAAGCACCTGCTGTACAGTATGCTCAACGAATGGGATAAAGAATGTCTTCTCCTTCCCTGCCTTCTGGGATGTTGTGTGTCACCATGAAAATAGAAAAGGGTTGGGATATGAATGGGCTACATGAATCTGTGAGGTGAAATGGTAAAGTTGTTGAAGTTATTGCTTGTCAGACTGATCAGAGCAGGAATCCTGCACAACACTCCCTCTGAGTCCACGCTAAAGTGGAGCTATTTCCATTTCCACTCGTCACACCGAGCATACTTCAGTTTTGCTGCAGTAACTAGGTAACCCTAATCCAGAGACAAAATGAAAAGAGGGGCTTGTGTCAATCTGAGGAACCTGGGAGTAGCTCAGTTCAATTCAGTATAACCACAAACACAAGCACAGACAACAGAAGGGGGGCATGTTAGGGGGATTAAACTTCCCCATATATACACAATGGGAAGGGAATCTGCAGTGTGTGCAATAACATTGTTTAGTGTTGCAGTGACAGTATGACTTGCGATAAATAAGTAAGTTACAATATGCATATTACTTTATGTACACAGATCCTAATTCTTTCTAATGTACCAGGTTTATGGTAAATGTAGCCCCCAAACACTGAGTAGCCTTTGATCACCCAAAAAGAGATTAAAAACACCATTACAAACATGATTTAACTGAACAAATTACACATGAATGCCCTACTATTAAAGGTGCATTGTGTAAGATTTAATGGGGTTTAAGAGGGTCTACGTTCAGAAATGGAATACAACCATAATTATGTTAAGTTATTAACGTATAATCACAAAAAGAAAAAAAGAAAAACCTCATTGTGTAAATCTCCCTTATGTTCAGTTAGCATTTCTAATGCACTTGGCAAGTTTGAAGTATTTAGGATTTAGTGTTGGTAGTCGACTAGGCGTGTAACAGTGCACTTCTTTATATTGAACTGTTTCGGGTCAGGGCCTTCAATGCAATACAGAGGTATACAAAAAAAAAAATACATGTAGCTTTTGTAAAGAACACTCTGGAAGCAGGGTGGCTGCAAGCAGAACCCATGTGCAGGGTTAATTCTTTGTGTCAGTGTAAAAAACACATACTGTACTCTGAGACTGGGGTGCCAATTCGGGTAGGGGTGGGGGGGGCATGACAACAGAGAGAGGCACAGGAGCCATGTTGGACATTCAAAAGCTTCTTAAGTCTTACCTTCAGTTTTAATTATGTTTCTCAGTACAAACCCCTTCTCCTTTTTTTCCATTTTATGGTGAGTGGCATAAGGTGCTTTATCGTAAGACCTTGTGACATTTGTACCTTCTGCATTTTTTTCCCTCCAGCTGCTGTAGGTATGGACGTGGGAATTGGCATTCACTGGTAGACATTGCTAAACTTCACACACAGACACTTTCTTCCTCTGGAATTTCTTCTGCAACACTTTGTAACTCGCTGTCTCTTAAATCCCCAAATATTCCAGCCAGTAGTTTTCACCACAAGGTCTTTGTTAGCCGTAATTTTGTAGTTCTCTCTTCCCTCAGCCATCGTACTACCTAGCCACTGAATTCATATCAATTAATTACACTGGCGGTAAACATCGGCTTCTTATGCAACTACATAGCCCACTATCCATGTATCCAGGTCAAATTTGTTGTTGAGTTTGAGTGTCTGATTTGTGTAAATAAAATGCCTTTTCATAGCATTATAGCTTAGACATGTTTGAATGAAGATAAAATAAAACTCATATAAAACATCACTACTTTGCAATCAGTGTATCTCTTCATCACTCTAATGTAACATTTAGTGAATTATAGTGTTGAAGCTTCATATTGAAACCATCTGGATAATTATTCATCTTTGCATAGATGAATTCAGTCAACTTAGCATAGTCCTCAAGAAGGTCGAGGGGGTTCTGGAGCCTATCCATCTACTTATGGGTGAAGGTGTCGTACACCCTGAACATGTCACCAGTTAATCGCAGGACTGACATATAGAAGCAAGCATCTAATCACTGTCACAGTCACACCTATGGGCATTTTAGATGAACCAATTAACCTATTAGTGCATGTCTTTGGCCCGTGGGTGGAAGCCAGAGTACCCAGAGAGAAGCTACACAGACACGGGGAGAACATGCAAACTCTGCACAGACAAGTCCCCCTGGGGAATCAAACCCAAGACCTTGCTGTGAGGCAACAGCGCTAACCACAGCATCACCATGTCGCCCACGTCATATGTACTGGCTGCAAAATCTGAAAGGCTTTCAGTTTTAATTTTGTCTCTTCTGGGTTTTTTTAGTTACAAGAATGTAAACTTCATGGTCTAGGAGAGACCTACTCCCTCTGTAGATAAAAGCAGCTTTTACAGAGGTAAAGGCAGCACAGTGATTCTCTTTTTGTGTGATTGTATACAAATGAAAGCATAATTATGCATATTATACCCTCCCCCCCCCAATCTTACCCAAAGGGCTTTAAACTCAAGTCTGTCACAATCACTGCTGCTCTGTTTTGTTTTAATTATTTATTAGAAATTGTTTGAAATAACTGTGTTTATTCCCACAAGGCAATTCTCTTGTAACGTAGTTTGACAAATCTTTGACACCATAATATGTTCTCTCTGCCCTTAAATGTATGGGCTGAGTGACTGAGAAGTAGTGAAATATAAGATAAGAAATAAACATTTCATTTTCAAGGCGAGTGTCGGTGTCACTTGCCTGCAGTGCTGTGGGCTTTTAAAGGTGGTGCTTGACTTGATGCATTTTGATCTCAATCTTACTCATATCATCATCCAGTCGTGAAGAATTTTATTATGTACTTTTTATATCAATATGGTTGTTTGTTTTTTTTTTGTTTGTTTGTTTTTTTTACCAAAACTTTAAAGTCTGGGTACTTTACAGGTACGGCAGGTACCTATAAAAGAGTTTACAGGCTTCACAAAAACAGGATAGTCTAAATATAACCGCAACTCAGACCAAAACTCCAACTAAAAAACAAGATAAGCTGTCCCAGCATCAGCTATCTTATTTGGGTTTCCTCACATTGGGAGGAGATATAATCAAGCTTATTGTAAACAGGATATTAGGTTTACATGCAGCAAGGCCAAACCAAAATATTAGTGGATCCAGAATATTAACAGGATATTGATGTGCAGAGAAACGCGCCCTGTCACAGCTGATCAAATGTTCTGTATTGCAGGGCAGCACAGTTCTCTGCTCCCCCGTTCAGTGCTACTAACAAAACCGAACCCAGGAGTCATTTTCTGAGGCAATGAGCCTGCAGACAAGAGTGGGCTCGGCTTAGGCTTTTACCGCATGTGACAGGAAAATCTCCAGTGCATTCCAAACATGTTACATTTACAACTCTCATTTGAAAAAGAATACTGCATAGAAATTTTAGCTGACAGCGGAGGCCGTCAGCGTCTTTGGGTCAGCCTTATCTTTGGAAATAAAGGTATCCTGTTAAACCGAGACCTCACAGCCAATAACTTTTATCAACATCTCCAACTGGTGGTAATTTGTCAGGACATTTCTGCTACATAAAGCCTCCCTGTGTTATCCAAATTGATTTTCTCATCGCTGTTGATCCCCTTGCCGATACTGGCACCGATGTCTAGTATTTGGCTGGGCTTTAAATAAAATCATCCCCCAACAGACCCCAACACACTTTATTTCTACGACTATGATTTACTTGTCAGAGACAGCGAAGAGAGACAGGAAGGGATGCAAGAGTGAGAAAGGAAAGAGGGAAGAGGAGGAAGAAGCTCAGGGATGAAATGCTCAGAGAAGGAGAGAGAAAAGCAGGAGAGAGGAGCTTTGGGAGCTGAACATTATTTAAACTAAATGAGGTCGAGACCTTGAGATATACACTGAATTTCAAATATATTGCTCACATTTGCAGCTGGCTGTGTTTACATGTTTGTGTGTGTGTGTGTGTGTGTGTGTGTGTGTGTGTGTGTGTGTGTGTGTGTGTGTGTGTGTTGGCATAGTCAGTAGAAAACCAGGTCAATATAATTTTTTTTTACCAATAGTTAAAGCCACGATTTAAGGAATAAGGCTTTTAATACTGCTATAATTCTTTTCTCACATGTGCATTATCTCCACCTCTGATTACAACTTTCTTACTTTCCAATATTTAGTCATCTACTTTTTAAATCTCGATTTCCTCCTTTATTATCGAGGGCTAATAAGGTCATTAAAATGCCGACCTTACGCTGACCGCACCTTCCTGCAGCTCTTCTCCAATCAGCAGCCTCCCATCTGTCGCCTTGGAAACAGGTGGCCAATGAGAGAGTGGATCAGAGAGCAAAAGGTGCGCCGCTACTGTGGACTGCTATATCACTGTCTAAGCAGCGCACGAGCACACACAGACACACACACACTTTTATTTCTGTCTTCCTCTGGTCACAAACACAGCGCTCTAGCTCCTTTAATGGTTCAGTCTGCTACCGCTATTGTTGTCAGCGGATGCGAGACCACGAGGGAGAACAATGAGAGATGCACCTCTGTGTTTTTGGCTACAAGACAGACACAGTAAAGCCCTCTGAGAGTGGTTTTCATTTTGATGATGGTGACAAATATGGACTATCTGCTGTGACATCGTCGCACTGTAGACATAGTGGAAGCAGAAAATTCAATTTCAATGATCAGTATCACACTTATGTTTACCCACAGTGCAATAATTGAGAAGTGGTGGTGGTTGTGACAGGTTATTACAT
>JAPSES010010493.1:0-14126 GCA_029822895.1 Maxillicosta whitleyi
TGTCGACATGTTGACTTTAATCTCGTCATATCAAAAAATATCTTCTCCTTCATGAATGGCCCTAATGCTCCATTGTAGGTTTAAGTGGCTTGACTGCGGCTTCAAAAAGTTCTTAATATTGTCTGTTTTTGTAATAATTTCACAAACATCACGAACGGGAGTCTTTTCAACACAGAGATGTTAAATATTCAACAAATCACAAACTGCCATTTTACTGGTCAAATATTACATTGTATTATTAAAGCTATTTTTCACATTTTCACATCGAGTTGGAATAATGTTGTTTTCTGACACATTCCTCTTTTTATTCCTATTTATACAGATTGGTAATCACCTTTGATCAGGTCCAATAATTACATACTGAGTCTCAGATACACTTTATGTATCAAGAATAAAACTCAATGTCACAATTATTTCATGAAAAACAATGCATCTATTTTACTTTTAACTTTATGGTGAAGATGTATAATAAAACTACTGAATACAACATAACTCATGCAAAAGTAAAATTTTCAATTTTCATTCCTCAAGGAAATATTCAGTTTAACTAGTTCATTAAACACCACTTATTCTCTTTTCATGATGAGGTTAATGTGTTGCTTGTTGTTAAAAATCCTAGGGCTGTCTATAGCTGTGTATTTTTGTGTCTTTAGGCATAAAGTCCACGTAGTTCAGGTTGTTAAACTGCTGTCAGAGTAACTTTCACTCAGACAGAAGTCACTTCAAGTTAATGAGCACATAACCACCTTTCCTCAGATTGTTTAACCTATGAACTACAGTCACTTCACTTTTACTGTTACATTTAATTCACTTTGTAACTTGACTTTTCTATTCATTACTGTTGGTGTTTTTACACATTTTTACGTTACGTTTTATATTATAGCCTACATGTAGTTTTATAAACATATATTACATATCTTATTTGTGATCTTGCCTGCCAATGTTTTGGCATGTAATTCATCAACTGATTCAGGATTTTTATTTGATTTTCTGCCAGTATAATTTGATCCAACTTCAGTGAACAGTAAAGACCGACTTCACTCAGAAGGGCTGATTTCATTGTAAACCAATGGGAAAATGTTCAGATTTGCCTCTCACTGTGGCTGCTTTCTATTCATGCAGGGATCAATGTGTTAAAAGTTGGACATTGTTTTATAATAATCACATTTTCTGACTATCCAACACAGCTAATAATGTAAGAGTTGATAGGGACACTTTCATTTGCATCATAACATAATTGTCAAAGTCATTTTTTTTTTTTTTTTAGCCAAATAGTGATACGTGTAACTTTACTCTCCTAAAGGCTCTCCTACATCCGGTCAAGTGTGGTACTATGAGTGGTTTGCGTGCCAAAAATGGTCCAAGTAGTGAGATGTACGCAAGTGGAAAGTACTTTTTTTTTTTTTTGATGGACCCAAACACGACTCATAGCACCCAGCCTGAAAACTGGCCGGTCAGTTTTTCTCTATGACCTGGCTGCGACAATTTGCACACCTGGGGCACACTCGAAGTTCGCAAGACAAAAGTACTGAGTAAGTTCGATAGGCTAGGTAACGCAGGCAAAAACATGCAACAATTCCAGGGTATTTTTCCACGAAGGCGTACTTACCACCAAGAGGATCTTGCTTTCTACTTGCTTTCAATGTACGTGTTAACGAAAGGGAGGTGAGCGCACTTTCTCCATGTGTATTTACTTCCAAAATGCGTGTTGAGTGTTACTACCGTACTTGTGCGTCGGCTGTGTTTCTCCGCACCGAAAAATAGTTCCCATACAAAATGAGCAACACAAGCCCTAAGCGCTGTGAATTGCGCCGTCATTCATCATCGAAGTGGCCGTGTTTCATTATGTGTCTGAATGTACATGCAGACTCACTCATCTCCATGTATTCAGGTGTAAGGCCTTCGAAGGGAGCCAGAGCATAGTCTAGGTTCCACTGCTGTGGAGGCCTCTCCTCCTGCTTCTTCTGCACCTTTGCTTCTTTTTCCTTCAATGCACGCACAAATTTCTTTAACTTCCTGTCGGGTTGGAGAAAACAGGGGTCGTTCTGAAACTGTAATATTTTTAATGTAAAGACTACTAACAATGGAGCAAAAAATAAATTAAAAAAAAGCAACTTTACTGATGAACATGATCAAAGATGAGGCTAGAAAATAACTTTATCAAACCATAAGCTCTGTTATTTAGTTGCATTCAGCAGCCAAACAAACTGACAGTAATACCAGTTTACATCCCTGTGGACAGCACAAATTCAAATAATGGTGGAGGTATAGATCTATATTCTATATTCACAAACTTTCATTTCCCTCGTATCAAACCTGGAGATTCTCACATGCATGGCTTCATCATTTATGTGTAAAAGCCTCATGAAACCTGAAGAGGCCATCACCTCCTGATTTTCTGTAGCAGTGACGACATATGAAACTCTGTTTTCACATAAAACTCATTCAGAGTGTGTGAGCATGCACATGTTTATGAACAGTAGCTGTAGAGATTCTAAATGTACAGTTTGTATTTGCATGTCGAGTATACATGTTTATTGTGTATTCCTTTAACTAATACTGTTTTAAGTATGCAGACATAAAAACAGTAATATTGTAAAGTTGTGCCAAATTTTACAGATCTTAAAATGGCCTGTAAATCAAAGATCAGGAGAAATAAACTAAGCTTGACCCAGATTTTGTGCTTTTTCTTTCAATGAACCGGTTTCGTGCTCTGAGGATTCTATCATCTTCAAACAGATATTTTGGCAGCAGGTATGTTTTTAACCACTGAAGACCTCTAATGCACCGGCTTCATTTTGCAGCTCCTAAGATACCCCATAAAGGTGAACGACAGCTCACATTATGAATGTTGTTTTACTGGTCTGCTCCCAGGCACAAATACTTTGAAATGGTTGAAAGTGAAACCCATGTGTCATTGGTATGAAGATAGTGTGAGGCTATGTGTTACGGCCTGCTGATCCCTGAGGACATCGTAGAAAAGCCACGGTGTTTGATGGGATTTGCTTCATACATCAGGGGTCAAACTGTGCTCATAGCTACAGTAACACTTCAAGTTAACACAAAAGGCATCTCTTACTATGACAGTTGTTAGAAGCAGAGTAAACCTTTGACCTTTGAGAGTTGTATGTAAAAACAGAGCTGTTATACAACATGACATAGTGCTGTAAGGTTATGGGAAGAATGTTAATAGGAAGATAAAAGGAAGTAGAATGTGAAAAGTAAACCTCAGTGTCATCTGTGACAAAGTTGCAGGTCACTGGCTTTTAAGACAAAAGCTAAAATATCCCACCTTGTTCACAACCTCTCATATTGTCTGGTTGCCTAGAGGGGGGAATATAGGCTTAAACAAGCAGAGGGAGAAGTGCAGTCCACTTACGGGATGCCAATCTCAAAGATGTTGTTCTGAATGAGCTGCTTCCCCAACATGATGATGCTGAGCTGAATACACAACTCGATAAGGCAGCCTCCTGGAGCACACTGAGCAAACAAACACACACTCCATTATTTATCATCATCTTATGTTTTACTTAAGCAACATGAAATAATAACACAGATACCAACAGACCTCTTCCATCCGATAATCGTTGAAGACATACACATAACTTCCAGGTCGACCAGCAAACCTGCAGAAAGCAACACAAAGGGGTAATGACCGACGACTGTTTTCCTTTCTAATAAATAATGAAATAAATGGATTTTGAATAATCCTCCACTCACAGTATTATCTGACTGAGTTCATGTCATGAGTAATAGTCAATAGTGTGTAAAGAAATTTATTTAAGGGCTGTTAAAATTAACGCAATGTCATCATGATTAATCTTATTAAAAATATTAATGCAATTAATCCATCTGCAGGGCGGAATGACTGTAAACATCTCTGCCAAGACATTTTGGGCAGTTTGTCCAGGTACAGTTATAATCGCGCATGTGTAAATGTGCAGTTGATCCAGTAGTGTCAGTGGCAGCAGAACTGACCGGTAAAGATGGAAGACGCAGCACTTTGGTCCTCTGAATGGAAATACGAGGACAAAAAACCCCAAGGCGGAACAGCTGACCGACATGAAATATTATACACACTAAACAGGAAGGACTTTTCTTCTCAACAAATAACTTTAAATTTAAAATACCACATTAATACAAATCATACATTACTCGGGGATTATGCTAGCGCTTTGGCTAACACGTCACCCCGCTTTCAGCAAACATGTAAAGTATATATTTATTCCCTTCTTTCTTGAGTCTGTTTGCTTATACAAAATGAAGGGTGATTAATATTAAGATTAAAAATGAAATATATTTGATCATGATTCATCAAAATTAATCCACAGCAACCCTGCAACTAATCCGATTAAAAGTTTTAATTGTTCGACAGCACTGATTTATTTATATCCCTTATTAATGAGAATATATTGGGATAATTTAAGATATATGGATCATGACTAATAACCATCACCTCTAAGAAAACTCCTGAACTATAGTTTTAAGTAGTTTCACTCTCTCTCCCTTTTTTTCTTCTGTTATAAACAGTCATCTTAGCGTTAGTAGATTTTATTAAAAGATATGTTTATGTAGGTTGCAAATTAATTTACATATAAATATACTCATGCAGATATAGGACTTACCGCCCCTTGAAGAAAGCAACGTAAAAGATGGGAGCGTACGCATTCATAAATTTGAGTAAAAAGGCCTTCAGGATGAGACGCTCCTCAAAGTTGGTTTCTGTTTTAGGAATCTCTGAAAAATAAAATGAAAATGGTAAAAGGTTTGGTATAGTTTTCATGTGTGAGGCTAGAGGTCAACAAGAAACAACAGGTAAAGCCAGTAGGCGGTATTTTCTGGCAAAACTTCTATAATGACCTTTCAGTGTGTTGTAATTCAAGAAGTTTGGTTGCAAAACGAGGCCTGCCCTGTCTCTTAGACTGTATTCAGCTCCTAATAGAATTTGGCTGATAACAGGTTTTCAGAAAGGAGGGACATAAACAGGTGATTGACAGCTCTGGTGACAAATTGCTATCAAGGATTAACCACAAAATGGCTTCACTTTTCCATTCAATAACACTGTTCTCAGTCATCTATCTCATAATCGGTCTTATGTTTTCTAAAATCTGGAGTTTCCTTCTCTGCTTTTTGCTTTCTGAAGCTTTAAAGGTGAATGGAGGGGATCATATGCAGAGACGTTAACGTTCGCTAACGCTGTTAGACGACAGTTTGTGTCTCTCGTTTCAGGCGGAAAGAACTGAGGCCGTCACTTTGACTTTTAAAATGCAGTCATAACATGATCACTGTGCTGGAAGTAGGTTAAAATACAGGCTTTTTTCACATGGAATATCCCGTCTCCTCCTGAAGACTGATGGCATGGATGGAGCCTGGATCATCAAAGTTTCATCAGCTGTGGTTTCTCAAACACACAGACAAAGATATCCGACTAGGGTTTCGGCTCCTCCAGTCACTATACTACAGACATGAACAACTGTCTTTGTCTACCTAGTTCAGTCAGCCACACTGCTACAGCTCCGTAGATCTCATCGAGGATCAGAATAACCACAAGGTTGATCATGACTGCAGTGGCCGTCACCGTCACCCGAACATTGGACTTGATTTCTGGGTCAGGGCTCATCGCCATCAGGGCTGAAACTGTGATGCGGTAGATGATAACACCAAAAACTGCAGAAAACGTCAGCCCAAACTGAGAGCAAAGAGAAAAGAGAGGGAATAAATTAGTCATAACTGAACCATATTTGTCTGATACCCACAGTGCAGTGGCTAGAATTAATATTTCAAAGATCACATCAATGTAGGTCACTAATGCACTTATTTATGTACGTTATACATGTTTATTTCTCCTACATTCTGAGAAAATGAAGTAGAGCATTAACCTAATTTTTATATACTAACCATAAAGAGAATAGAGGAAACGTTGATGCAGTATCCAGGAAGACGATCTTTCCAGGTCAACTTCTCTACTGCAGACTGACAGGAAATAGAGGATGGACAAAGAGGAGAAACAGACACAACAGTTGTCAGTTACTCGTGCATTGGCCAGTGCTTCATCATCTTTGGTTTGGAAATCTACAGTGTGTAACATACAGCCGCCTACTGAGACACCTCAGACTACACAAAAGGTGAAAAACTAAATCAGCTGTTTCACATGGTGATTTAGAAAAGAAATCTTAAAGTCCTGATGTGAGGTGACCAGAGGTGTCAGGTAACAAAGTAGAAATAGTTACCTTAGAAATTTGGGTTATCTATACTTTACTGAAATAATTATTTTTCAGATGACTTTTTACTTTTACACCTTACATTTTCAAAGCACAGATAGTGCTTTGTACTCCTTACATTTTAAAAATAGTCTTATTACTCTTATTCCATTTCTGCTGCATTCTGGTTTGTCATTGTTCAAATAAAATTTTTAAAAAATCCAGATAAATGGCTCCATAGAATATGAAATAGAGTGGATTTGATTGTGGTTGGATGGGAAATATAAACATATACCATTCTCACATCTGATTGGTTTGTACATGATCCATTATGCACCATTACAATTATATGCAACTAGTCATCATATGTTCTGCTCCATGAAACACATGTTTATGCTCAGTAGGACACATATATGGTTCTTTAATACATTTGACTTTCAACGTTCATACATGCAACTGAAACAGGTAGACTAGTGCATCACAAATCTTCCAACATTAATATTTGACTATATTATAGTCATAATGGCCTTCAGAAACATGTGTTTTGGGGAGGTGGGTAGTGCACAATAGGGGACCTTAGCTTGAACTATGATTTGACTATGATTTCTAGAAACAATTTCCTTCAAAATGAAAAACACTATTGTTATTTCTTTCCCACTATTCAGAAAAATGACATGTCTGACCAATTTTGACAGTTAAAGACTAAAACCACAGCAGATTAAAGTCAGTGAACCATAAACCCTGAGGAACAAATACATGTATTCTATTGTGTCTCATTCATGTGACATGAAAGAGAATATCGACCAATTACAGCCAATAAAAAAACAGTTATGATTGGATCAACGAAAAACCAAATCAAAACCAGTGTTATGAAAGCAACACACTATTATAAAAGTTCTCCAACCTGGCAGGCATCCCGTAATCAGAAGAATAATTGCTTGAAATGATTTTTTTTCAACACAAAAGCTGATGTTAAAAGAAAAAAAATGTGATTATTTCAGTTCCATATGATTTGGTCTTTGCTTGGACAAATGCTCTGTATGTTCAGGTGTGTGACCTCTTTCACCTCTTTCATTGATAGATATTAACTCTCAGGCAGATGCAGGAAAGAAATGTTCACACACAAACCTCTACACAACTGGAGTGACACAAGCAGCAGCTGTGAAACAACCTCAACTTGCCATTTAGAAGCACAACACCCCCACCTAGTGACTGCACTCATGCAGTACACCTACAATGTAACCAGAGTAGAGAGAGCAATGTCTTCATGGTGTGAGCTCATTTTATGTAATTATGGTTTTATCTGACACCATATGCGTGAGAGGAGGTGTAGTATATGGACTACTACTTTACATGATGTAGACATTTGAACTAATATCTATCCGTCCATTTTCTGGGGGTGCCAGAGCCTATCCCAGCTACCCACCGGCAAAGGTGAGGTACACCATGGACATGTCAGCAGTTCATCACAGGTCTGACATATATAGACGAACAACCATCCGAGCCATTGTTCAAGTGTGTTTTGTAATAAGCATGTGTGTATTTTTGTTTGTCTCTAATAAAGAAGCAGTGGCTGACGCTGAAGATGCAGCTCCAGAGCTTAACCTGAACCTCAAGTACTAACAGGAGAATTCACCAAATACTGGTACTGGAGGAAAACCCCTGCAACACACAAGCTCCACACTGAAAACACTCATTTTTTTTAATGTTTTTTTTTTTTAATTTTTTTTTATTTCATAGTTGACAGAAGCTACTATATGTCTATATATCTATACATTTGTATCACACAGACACATGTTATATCTATAGAGTACAACATTTCCATAGGTATAAATATGTTTACATGAATATCAAGTACACTGTGCTTTTTCCTTATTGTGAGCTTAGCCTATATATTAGACCTGCATTTAAGCACTAACAAACCCCTTTTGAATGTGGTCTAATTTTTCAAGCGTAGTAGAGGTACTTTGGGTGCACACCTGAGGGATCTGCTTAATGAAGGACACGAAGACCTTCAGAATAAAATGTGTCTGTGTATCTGTGTGCAACAGACGGTTTGTGGGGTAGATATCAGACATAACGGTGGTAACTGGGTCAGGCGTTATATTTGGACACCATAAGTCCAGTGAGGAACATTTAACCAAGACTTCATCTGGTGACAGACGCTATGTGTGAATTCACCCTCCTTCCTCTTTTTTAGACCACCTTCATGGTCAAGTGTGCAAGATTCAGAGGGATTGTGAGGGCTCTAACAGCAAACATGAAATGTAATATTCATAATTAGGTTTTTCTTATACTGTAGTCACACAAAAATAAGAAACAGAATTACATCCATGAGTCCATGTAGTTCAGAATGGATGTTGAGTATTAAGGTGCATTACTGTGTACCTGTTTGAACTACAGTTAACAGCCTTATATTAAAACCCCAAAATAGACTAAATAAGAAGATGCTAATAAAGTGATATTTTACATTTTTTGACGTTCCATATGAAGAATATGGGATAGTTCAATATGTTCAAGATTCAAAGTGTTTATTGTCGTGTACAGTAAAGAATGAGGTTTCCCTGTACAATGAAAATCTCACGTTACTGTCCATGTTGAATGCCAAAAGTGTAAAAAAAAAACCTGAATTTTATTTAACTAAGCAGAACGAGCAAACTTGAGCCAAGGGGGGCAGTGTTAAAAATTGCAACATCGCCTCTAGATGTCACTAAATATTACAAATTGAATCTTTAATGCAAATTTAATACAGATATTTTGCTCTTTAAAATTCTTTGAATGATTAAAATGTGAGTTAACAGTGAATTTATAGAAACTTAGAGATAATGATAGCTGATGATTTTATAATAATTATGATTAATAAACTCCAGTAATTGTCTTGTGTCTGTTCATTTCACACCATTAATATAATATAAGCCTAAAATATTGTATTTATGTTCCTAGAGTTTAACTAATGTATAGGTAGAGGCATTTATTGCCATTGGACTCTAGAAAACATAAGTAAAAAATGCATTTATGTTTGCCCTTTAGACTGTAAACAAAAGTTGTACACTTCAGCTTTCATAGAAATAACTTAGATATTTACAAAACCTACTGCAGAAATAAAGAAGTCAATGAAAAGGTAGAATTGAGCATCTGAAGATGAAGTGTCAATGAGAGGATGCCACTGACAGAGTAACTGCCAAATAGAGGAAAATAAATGAGATGAAGTTTTTCAGCATCAACATGACAGAGCAAGACACGATTCCTTTAAAATAAAATCTGAGATGGGATTTTTCTGCGTATCTCACAGTCTCAGGTAAGAAATCAATGGTTCAAGTGCTTGTGTATGTGAGAAACAGAGCGAGTTCTGTGTCGCCATAGTGACGGTCACTAATCTTACCCCTGGCTTCCTGCCCAGCGTGCCTACCTCCTACTCAGACGCCCTCCCTCTGATTCTCTTCATCACTCTACTTCTCCAGTCTCTCTCTTTGCCTTTTTCTTTCTTTTATAGGCATTATAGGCTTGAAAGTTGTTATACGAACATTTTTACCCTCACCCCCGCAAGGGTACTGCACTGAAGTCCATCTGTATATGCATGCACGTACGTCTGCACTTTTAACTCAAAACATCGCATTTCAGTCTAAAGATTTTACACAATTTAGGTCTCAACCATTTCTCCATCCAGATTACAGACAGAAAGAACATTTTCATCTCGATATTTGCCCTATTTGATGGGTGTACATAGTCTGATAATAGCAGTATTGGCACAGAACATCCCATCCAGCCTATCTGTAGTTCCAAAGAGTATCATTTAAGGCTCACCAAGACACCGAATGGGCACCAAATAAGCTTCCCATCTTCATATACAACAAATACACTGCAGACAGATGGCAGAACACACCTACTGAAGCAAATAGAGAGCATGCAGATGGAAAAGCATAAATAATTGTACATTTAACTTCAGCAATTTTGTGTCTCAGTTGTTACTGTTAAATGTAGAACAAAGCCAGTTGGGCAATTAAAAACAACCCATTAGAGTCAACCACTGTTGTTAATAATGTCAATAATGACTTGTTAAAGGAGGTAAGTCCTGCCATCAAGCATCAAAAGCTGTAATTAAGATTATTTCATTATGCATGCCATTAAAATGACACCTGAATGACAATATTTTACATTGTATTGTTTTAATGCACTACATGGGTCATTCCTGTGTTTTTGTTCTGTGCAGTTCAGGTGGGATTCTTGCATCATTGATTCACTGAGACCACAACATCTCCCAAGAGAAGAGATTTAGAAATTTAGAATGAATTAAAGTATGTATGATCATATAAAATAAGAATTTCTTGCCAGGTGTAGGGGAGGTGAAAGATGTTTTTTTTTTTTTCTCACACATATGTAGGCTGATGAATAAAGCTGTGTACAAAGTGCAGAGTAAACCAGATAAATGAACACAAGGGGTGAAGAAGGACCATTTTAGACTTCCATACCTGTCTGAACTATTGCAAAGGTCCATTAAAGTGGGACTTTAGTCTGAGGCTTAAATCCACACACCACATGAAAATGAGGATGTGGATGATGTCACTTGACTAGTTCAGGGACATTTGTATTATAGAGAAGACACCTATGCAGAGGCTCTGTACAGATTAGTTGTTCTGTTTCTTTGGGTTTTTTTTTTTTCTGTTTGTTTATATGAAAATCAACATGGTTCTTTCTATGAAACTGGGTTTATTTTGGTAGCTGGAAGCTTTTTTTAGACCCAGTGATAAAAGAGAAATTTAGACATATTTCCCCACAGGATGCATCCAATGATGACCTCAGATAAATGCTTAAAAAAAAAAAAAAATTATACTCTTGCTAGGAGCCATCCCAAAATTAATGAATTTTTAATCAAATATTGGGGCTGAAAATAGGACCAAAACTGGCGCATGAAAAACTACCTAGGTTTGAGTGCATTTTATCTGGAAAACATGCCTATAAATTGTCTTATATACCACTATAAATAAAGACACTGTGTTAAATTTGTCAGTCCTTGTGTTTTTTCTAATCCAGACGTGTGGGTTTTTCATGAATTGGCAGTCTCATTCCAGGTTCCATATGTAACCCATCGTGTCCACTCTCGTAACATGCAGAACCTGCCCATTTAAATACAAATAAATCGTGAATGAATTTTTGTGAAACACTCTGCCTTGCATAATTAATTTGTTTCCCAAAATGAAGAGCTCTTTTCCAAAATGCTATATATCCATTTTCAATAATTACGTGTTTTTATTGTCTTTCTCTGTCAATATCACTGAAATCTGTTAAATGTTGAAAATTGTTATGAAAACAGCAGATAACATTAACCTAATTCCAATTTCCTGATGCTATCTTAAAATAAGATTGTAAAAAATAAAATAAAAAAACTGTAATTAAATGGTTTTTATAGCGTTTTGGAAAAGAGCTCCTCAAATGTACATGTGAGAGAATAAAAAGAAAAATTAGAAAAAAAAAAAATAGTAGCGCATAATTTTCACGTCCTTTCACTGTGGTACATGTGGATTTTTGTATGCACGCATCAAATAATTGTGTTTTATCTGAAAAATAGTTCTTCCTTTATCCCAGTAAATTTCCATTTTTAAAATAAACCCAAAGTGCTTCCAAACAGTTGGATACATCTTTGTATTAGCCCCTTTGTCCTGCTTTTAGAACCAGATTCATAGAAGCACACATGTACATTTATCAGTTAAAGTATGTTTTATATTTAGAATATCTGAAGCCCTGAAGTGCCCTTAAACCTCTACAGACTGTGTTAGTTTTGTTTTAATATGTCACTTTAGATTGAAATATACAAACAAATAATTACTTCCTTTCTGTTTTCAGAGAGGATGATAAGGTTAAAGGACTTCAGTTTGAAGACTTTTGAAGCACTAACACTATTTTTTATCTATTTATTTATATATATCAAAACTGAAACCATGAGTCTATGTTCATCATGGACGTGGGAAGGTCCACAGAAACAAGAACTGATTTCATGTACAAAATCAGAATTTTTACATTTGGCCATTTTTATGTGCAATGTCACTAGTATTGATGCATTTCACTACATTATGTCACAATACAGCTTATAAAACATGTATTAGAGTTAAGTATCTCCTCAAAAGGTCAGGAGGCAGATCAGTCACACTTTTTCTGTAATATTTTTTTTCCTTATCCATGTTTATTTTTGACTTCTTACACACACACACACACACACACACACACACACACACACACACACACACACTACCCAGAAACGTGAACCACAGGACTTGATAATCCCTCATTAGCACCAGTGGTTTCTCTTCAGGTTTGTCTTAAACATGTCATTAACTACCAGCAGGGCTAAATAAAGCCCAGCGTCTCTATCACTTCAGTATTTCACCTGCTAGAGTTTCCAAACACTGTGTCTCTAAAAGTAGGTATATTATGTTCCTCCACTGGTAGTCAAAAGAATGTTCAATTGTATGTACTGTATGTAAATTAATGGTGTCTGCCTAACATTAGCTTCGATAGACTGATTAAATTTAATACCCAACCTGCTTTCTAAAATAGAACTTCCTTGGGAAAAAAAAGAGAAAAAAAACCCGCATATGAATTATTGAGTATTTAATTTCTAACTCATTAATAGAAAAGAGAAGCTCTGGCAGGACAGGACAGGAAATGTGGAAAGTGATAGGCTATAACAAGGAAGTAATTAACTTTTTTTTTTCATGCTTTTAAGCCTATGGAGCAGCCTTAAAAGATCACTGAACCTGAGTTTGTTGACAAGATGTGAAATACAGAAAAGGATGCACAATTTAGAAAAGAAATACCTGAGAAGTTGCAACTGTGGCAGTCAGAGGATGGGACAGGAAGAGAAGAACAGAGAGACAGCAGCCTGCAGGAGAGAAGAAGTGGAGGGGAAAATGGAAAAGATATGGGAAAAAGGGAAGGAACAGGAGGAGGAGGAGGAATAGGGAGGAGAGCAGAGGTTACCGGAATTCCTGCAGCCATAGCAGCCAGCAGTTTTTGTCTCCATCTGTCCTTCCCTGTCACTGTCCCGTCCTCCTGCTTCTCTGGCTGCACGAGAGAGGTAGATGGTTCAACGAACAAATATGCATCCATAAAACATGCAGAAGACAGCAACCACGTGTCAATGTACATCACAATTTGGCTGTGAAATTTTGCAGTTTCCTATTTGACAAGTTTACTTTCAATTTATGTATTAAACTGGCAATACATCGTAGTTCAATTTCAAAGATTAGGAAATTACCTGGAATTATTATCAGAATGTTTAGAATGAAGAACACGGAGGTTATGTAGAGATATGTATACATGTGACCACTAGGGGGAGTAGTGTTAAAGAAAGTGACAATGTGATAAAAGCTACAAATACTGTTGTTGTTTTCACCACTGGACACAGCACTAAATTTAAAAAAAAAAATGGTGTTTGATACTGAAATTGCAAAATTTCTTCTACACAGGTGAGTTTGATTATGATGCTTAAGAATGTATGAAGATATTACGTGATGTTGTTATTGTTATGAAGTTCACCATTTGTTGACTAAACTGTGACAGTTCTGACCTTGTTTGGGTGATTCCCTAACCCTAACAGAAAACAGAGGTGATCTGTGGTTCTACTGTGGCTGTTCTCTAAGTAAAAACAGAGCTAAGCTAACAAAGCTATAGTGTAAACTATCAGCCGACATAGCACATGAAGATGATAAGGCAGTATTTATAGAGTTATAGAGTGTTTGTTTGAAGAAGCTTGGTGATATCCTAAAACAGATGTGTGTAAACAATGGGTTTTTATTAGGGCTGGGAATATTAACGTGTTAATCGCGATTAGATTAATGTAAATTGTGATCGTGAATATTTTTTTAATCGCGATCAGAGTTTGCCAGCATTTTCCGCACTTCTACCATCCACATGCAGCTCCTCTGGTTG
>JAPSES010010514.1:0-14125 GCA_029822895.1 Maxillicosta whitleyi
TTTTGGGGGGGGGGGGGGGGGGGGGGCCAAAGAGGAGCAGGACAGGGGAAGGCAGCTGGGGTGTTCCCAAGTCACTGCTGAAAATGAGGAAGAAGCAGACAGAAGGAAACAGTTAATTCAGTGGTGGGTTTACAGTATGTTGGAACACACAGAGCTTTTCACCATAGTATAACATTGGAATTTAACACAAGGGGGTTTGTCGTTTTGACACTTTCTTTGTCATTTTCATGGTTTTCAGTCATACTTTACTTGCTTTTCCTTCAAACCTCCTGCCTATACCTAACATTTCACAACAGTCTTACCACCTTACCTTCATTTTGTCATTGTGCTGTTGATAACCGCACCGTGTACACCGACCTGTCGCTCTATATGATGAGAAATATTTACTGAAATATGCGTCTTAATGGGATTGTATTAAAAGGCCTGGTGTTTTTTGTCTATTTTGGTCAATAATTTTGTAAAAAAAAAAAAAAAACCCTTATGTGTAAATAATTTGCACCCTTTCTCCAGGAGAAGTAGACCTTTCAAAATCTGTCAAGTAATTCCTATTCTTATGTAATTAAATACCTAAAACTGTGTGTTAGAGGAAGAAAAACGGAATTGAATTTTCATCAACTTTCTTTTTATAAATTCTTGAAAAGTGCACATTGAACATTTGTGAGATTGTAAAAATCGGAAATAGCTGTTGCCCACATTTTAGGGGCAGTTTGAAAGATTAAAATTACACAAAGTAGCGAAGAGTTACGGTATTTTGAAATACGCATGTGCCGTTGTGTCACCGGTGATCCCTGTGGTTTTAAAAGGGTTAAAGGGGCTGTATGTGGTACAGTTTTTACACTTTAAAATGTATTTCAACATTACCTATAAGTAGTGTTTAGAATAAAGAGCTTTGAAATTCTGCCAAAGATGCCATTTTTATTTTTATTGGGTGAGTGTACCTTTTGGTAAATGGATTTTCTTTGGATTTTTGTTTTAAAATACAAGAAAAAAAAAATTAATTAAATTGAAATTGCGTTTCAAGGTGTTTTTGTTTTTCAATGTCAAAACAGATAAATAAAATTTAAAAATTCGAATTTTTTATTTTTTATTTTTTTAATCCTAGGTGTTTAATCCACATGGAACCTGCGTTTCCGTAGCCTGCATACAGTTATTGTTGTGTGCCAGAGTGAACAAATCTCAAAACGCTGCTCTTATATTTCTGTGTTTTCAAGTTGTATACAGTTTACAGTCGTCCTTCACTATAACGCAATTCACGTTTTGCAGTCTCACTGTTTTTTAAATTTTTTTTTTCTTTTTTACAGCATATGAACACACATTATGTTCTGTGTCCTGATTGGCTAAAACACTGTAGACCATTGCCGTCAATCTCCTCCGTGCTGTATCACTTGTACAGTACAGAACGCCTTCGGCTCGTCAAATTTACATAAATGTTCTATCGCTAGCAGTGTGACTCTGAAGTTCTGTATGTTTGCAAGTTTTCTCGGCAAAACCCACAACGTCGCAAAACAAAGGTCGCACCCAAAAGGCAGAGAAAGATGCTAACGTCGCATAAAAAGCTGCACTTGTGGACATACTGAAGGAAGGTAGACATTACACCGCTATAATAAAGTTTGTATAAAGTGTGTGGGGAAGGGTTTTACAGCCTTAAAACATGTATAATAATTGTAAAAAAAAAACCCAAAGAAACAAAAAAAGCTGACTACTTTGCGGATTTCACCTATTGCGGGTTATTTTTAGAACATAAACCCCACCCTAAATGACGGACCGATGTACTTCTGTTATGAACCAATGATGTCATAGCCCCGCCTCTTCATTAACCCACACGTGCTTCCATCTTCTTCTTGTGTTTGTTGAAAAAAGGGGAAAAAAGGGTTGAAAGGTGCATCATTAAGAAGTGAGAAATTCAAAATAAAATATAATATAAAAGTTTCTAGAATTACTATACAATACACAAATATACAACAGGAGCTCTTCACCTTGTTTACATCGCATAGCCTTTATACTTCTCTTTTTGGTTTATTTATTATTATTAAGGCCTGGCATGTACTACTACTGTTACCAGTGGTTTTGGGTACACACATGCATTTAAGTGAGTTTATGAATAATATTTCCATCTCTGTGTGGTTAAACGCATAGTAGGAAATTCCTGCCATTAACAACCTTTTCAATGAAAACAATAAAAATGTTTGATGAGTTTGAAACATTATGTATTACAGCTTTAAGTTAAAAAGAGTTTAAGAGCATACTTGAAATAGTTTATGCGCTGTAAACACATTCCATGCTTGTAAATGAGTAGATATTCTCCAATGGATGATCTAATTATGTCACAATATCCTAGTAAATCACCTTAAAGTACATATAATTGTCAGAGGACCTTACAGATAGTATTACGGTTCCGAACTGACCGTATTGTTAAAGGAAAGTTATGCTTTAAATGAGGCTCCTCTACTTAAATCAAAAAGGTTTTGCGTTCTCTTTGCCTCCCTTTGACTTGAACTGCCCACGGTGTAAAATACACGGCAGTAAAAACCAGCAGAGACTCACTCACAGCCCAGATGACAACCACCACCAGATGTGTTGCTCTGGTGATACATCATCACCATCTCATGACGACTTATATTAGGCCTCCGTATGTTTTTCTAACGCTGAGGTAGCATCCCAGGGCATTAAAACAGCCTGGGAAGGAATATACTGCATGTGAGCTAGTGACAATATGAGCATGTGTGGTTTTTATCTCGCACAAAATCTAGTCTGAGTTTGTTTTATGTTACAATTTTTACGGCTCGCTCTTACTCAGAGGAAGGTGATAATGTGAACTAGGTGTTTTATAGTTTTAAAGCAGTGATATTTTGCTTTTTTTTTTTTTTTAATTAAATGGAATTATGCATTTTCCAACATATACATATACTGTAAATGAATAAATTCTGCTTAGGTCTGAATTCTTCATTAATTCACCTCCACAGGTCCATCTTCAACACTATTTCTGAGTAATGACACCAGAAAGGTCATAATGAGCGCTGGCCCTTTAAATGCACACGAGCCACTTCCCCTCCAGGTTGTCGGCTGTGCTGCTCTGACCATTTTAGGTGAATAAACTCAAAATTTCAACACATTTTTAGTTTTTACAATCACTGCTGCTGATGAACACTTATGCCGTACTCTGAGAAATGTTCGTGGGAAGTCTTGACCTTATATGTGAAAATGTCATGTCGTAACTAGTTATAGATGTAGCAACTTAAGCAGGAATTAAATACACTAAATTTTTCCCAAAATGAATATAAAGATAGTTTCGCAGCAGCTGGAGGGTTCGCATTCAAACTTTTTCAACTATTAGGGTCCAAATACACAAATAAATGAACCAAAGATTAATAACAGTGGGTTTAGATAAATACAACACTTTTAAGACTTCTAAAAACACAGGTAGTCCTCAGGTTACGACGTACCCGACTTATGTTATTTCGACTTTATGACACCGGAGTCTTGTCCGCCATTACTGTACTGTATACTGTTCATACAGTAAGTACAGTATCTTATTTTATTTTACTTTATTTGATTAATATGAAGTATAATACATATATTTGGATATTTATTTAGTGTTTTAGGGGGTATTTAAGGGGTACTAAAGGGTTAATTCTGACTTATGCGGAAATTCGGGTTACGTCGACAGCGTAGGGACGGAACTCATTCATAACCCGAGGACTACCTGTACATTAAAATGCAATTATACATGAGAATGTCTGATGTTTTAGTTAACACACTGTATCAAATCTTTATGGGTCTAATGCAATGTGTTGGTTTATTCTGATTAAAACTACATATATTAGGGAAATGAATAAACAGAGATGTGGAATTCCTTCAGCATCATGTTGTGAACACAAAAAAATGCCTACATCTTTACATTATATTAAAAAAAAAAATCTAATGGCCATGGTTGCGTGGATGATATTTTTTTTACTTGAGTGTTTATATCACAGATTGTATAAAAATTGACATCATAAGAGGACTAAAACGATAAGCGACTGGGTAGCTTAGTGGTTTACGCCACTGGCTTTGGTGCGGACGATTGCCGGTTCGAGACCTTTGGGAAAGGTCCTTATGCTGTACATCCCTATACCTGTAGCCACAAGGGGGCAGTGTAGCAGTACAGAGGGTTGTGTCAGGAAGGGCATCCGATTTAATAAAAAAAAAAAAACTAAATCCGGTCAACCCCCGCTAGTGGGGAAAACAGCAAACGTTAAATAAGAGCATTAAAACTTTGACACCCAAAGGTTTCTAAATGCCTCAAACTAAAAATTAAATATACACTTCCCGCCAGTTTTTCACGGTTTGGATTTTTTTAGGTCAATTTCATCCGACAGATTCAAATTCTCATTTGGTTTTCATTGATTTATCAGATGTTATAAAAAAGAGGTCATTGACAGTTCCAGTAACCAATCAGAGTCCTGAATCTATCTGCGCATCTGGACGGAATCAGGTGGTGGATGGGATGTCCTTGATCATGTACACGTACTTCATGTACAACCTCTGACCCCAGATCCCGTCAGACAGAAAACACAGTCGCTCCTGTTACTGCTACGTTTGGGTTTTGTTTTTACACAGTGGGAGGAAAAGGTTCTGACGTCTTTCTTTTATCTAGCGTGTGGTTTACATAGATGCTGATCTGATAAGATGCGTGTTTACATGCTCGCAGCACTTTAACAGAATGTAATGTTTTTTTGACATTTGGCTTGAAATGTAATTGTTGAACAGCCGATGATTAAAACGTCCAAGATTTGGATTCAGACTCAAATGAGCTTTAATAAACCCGTTTGGGAAATCCATGTGTTTCAACTCAAGAAAAAAAGAGACAGAAAAATGAAAATGGATGGACCCACATGTTCTGCTGTTCAACAATCCCTAAATCTTTTAATGTCCCTGACAAAAAAAAAAAAAAAAAAAAAAAACAACTTGTATCAGACACAGACCATGTTCCTGTTCCTCCCAGAAATCTGTCATGTGACCTACTGTTGCCCACATGTGGGTCAAGCATGTGCAGAGAGAGAGAGAGTGAGAGAAGCACCCGGATCAAGTGGTCATTTTTCCGACTGATCAGATTACCAAATGTTTACACCACCCCTGTCATTCTGACAAAAACCCATTTCTCATCAGACCGGTCTTCTGACTGAGGTGGCCAGATGAGTCATTTTTATTCTGATCCTTGAAATATTATAATTTACCATGTAAAAACAACTGGTGAATGTGGATAAAGAATTACTTAAGAATGGTCATGAGTTGATCTTCAATAGAACCGTCCTGAGGGCCTGACAGTTTTGGTGTAATTCAAAATGTACTATAATTATAATTGCCTTTGAGCAGATTGGGATTCAAGTGATTTGAAAGGAAACATGGATTCTGTCGCCTTGTTTTTGGACTGGAGGAAATCTACAATGTGATGCAAACTTTATCTGATTCTGTTTGATTTGGGCGTGTAGAGGTGTCCAATCAATTCAATTCAATTTTATTTTATTTTATTTTATTTTACTTTATTTTTATTTTATTTGTAGAGCTTGTATTTGTAGGGCTTTACAGGGTTAAACAACAGTCAAATAAAACAGGTCAAATATACAGTAGATGAATGAGGTTCATGTCCTGGACATCCCCCGCACTTAGACACTCCTTCTTGGCAAGAAAAAACTCCAAAAACCCAGTGGGAATAAAGAAACCTCAGGATGAACCACAGTGAAAGGACAGATTCACTCCCGTAGACGGACAGACTGTAAATGCACCAGGACTGATGGACGCCCATTTATGGATGTGGGTCCAGTCTAATATGATACGGTTGGGTGGGGTCAGCCGTAATATTCTGATTACTGATGATATAATAATAATAATAATAATAACAATTATTATTTGGGGGCGGTTGGTAGAGCGGGTTGTCCAATGATCAGAGGGTTGGCAGCTCAAATCCTATCTAAGTGTCCTTGAGCAAGACACTGAACCCTAAATTGCTCCCATTGGGGTCTTGCATGGTACATTACCTTAGTAGCCACCAACTGGTGTATGAGTGTGTGTGTGAATGGGTGAATGTGAGGTACCGCATATTGTAACGGTAATGACTGGGTCCGAGCATCTCCACAACTGCAGATCTTGTTGGTTGTTCCTGGTTTGCACTGTTTAGTACCGACCCAAAATGGACTAAAGAAGGATATCCCAATCTCTGGACCAGTGAGCATTTGTGGGAGGTGTTGGAGCAATAAACCAGATCCACAGAGGTCCACTTCTACTCCCAGGACTTCAGGGATCTGCTGCTAACATCTCGGTCCAGATACCACAGCGGACCTTTAGAGGTCTGGTGGAGTCTAGATCGTAGGTCAGAGCTGGTTCTGTGGAAAAAGAGGAACCTACACGATATTAGACAGGTGGAAGAAGTAATGTTGTGTTGCTTGAGATCCGGTTGTTTTTTTTTTTTTTTTTTTACATACTTTCGGTTGTGAATAACCTTTTAACTTTGGGAATGAACAACAAAATCTGGAGACGCTCTGACCCAGTGTTTTGGACGTCACACTGTCAACATTGTGAGAGTTGTTCAGATCTCTACTCTTGCACATTTTACTGTCAACATCATCTCTTGGGACTAAAAGTTCCAGAGGTTCATTCCAGGTCCCACTGGAATGACATCATCAGTATTAAAACCATTTTGTCTGTTAGTAATCAGAATGTTGTAGCTGATTAGCATATATTTAGTATTTTTGATTTGGACTTTGTTTGGAATTAAAGGTGTAAATTCTGGAACTTGCTTCTCTTCTTCTTCTTCTTCTTTTTCTACTCCTACTTCTTCCGCAGCTGTAAAACTTTGAAAACAAACCCCACAAAAGTCACGGGGTCTAGTTGCAGTATTGTACAAGTCTATGTGCAGATAATTGCCCTCATATTACTCTTTCCATACTAAAGGACAAACCCTCAAGATTAATATTTTTGCAATAGTTTAAACAAAGGTTAGTGCAGGACTCCAAATGTTAAAGACCTTCTATCTCAGAGGAACAAACCTAAAGTGAAAACATCTGAGGTCATATGGTCTCTTTTTTTTCTAAGAATGTTTTTTAACAGACTGATGATGATCATATGAGTAAAATGTCTTGTTTTGTTTTGGTTTTTCCCCCCACCAGAACCTTGTATCATTTCACTAAGCCAAGTTTAATTAAATATTCATGTGTACTTAGGCACTCTCAGCTGATTATATCCACTCTATCATCGTTTTTGTTCGTCCCATTAGCTTTATCGATTAGCAGACTATCTAGACTCCACTTTGTAGCGACTGCTGCCAACTTCTCTAAATGTCCTTTTATCCCTCGGTATTACCCTCCTTTTAACGCGTGTGTTCCCTTTTGTCAAACGCCGCTCGCAGCTATGGTTATGTTTCAGTCTGTGAAATGCTCTACATACCATGTGACGGAAAAAGCTATCGCAAAAATCACGCCTCAGATGCGGAAGATGTAAGCGAGCCTTGTGAGCAGGAAGGTAGTGTTCTAGATCAGGTTCAAGCCCCTGAAGGCAACAGCGTCAGGCCTGCTGATCTGCAACGCTGAAACCCTACACTCCGCAACGACTGTAAGAGAGAGGAATGTTTTCATTTGGCGTCGCTGCATCAGTTTCGCCGAATGAAAATCATAAAAGAACAAAACTCCTTCCAAAAAGAATATTTTTCTAAAACAGGGTGTGGAGTGAGGAGCACGGACTAAGAGGAAACACAGACACAAGAAGTTTTTTTTTAATTTTTTTATCAAAGAATCACAGAACAGCGTTGGCATGTGAGGATTCTGAAAAATCCACACTTTTACATTTTGTAAACACGAAACGCTGCTGGAGTCAATCAGTTAAATCAATAACAGATACTACACTGTTTGACGATGTTCTGAATTAACACAGTATCGAGGAAGTTGTTTATGTTTGTTAATGTGTTATGTGTTTAGTCTAATCAAATAGCCCCTCATACTCTTATGAAAGTAAAAGTTCAACAAATTAAACTCCCTGGTATTCTTAAAAAAAATACATAAATTCAGGGATGTGTGTATGTGTAACATTTAGCAGCAAAGATATACAGGTAGTCCTCGGGTTACGACGTACCCGTGCCTATTTTTTTGGCCGGGCAGTGTAATTTGTTTCTATTTTTCACACACATTTTGGTTATGTAATGTAAATACTATCAAATGAGTTTATTCTAATACAATATAGGTCTGTTTTGTTTATTGTTCTGGCTTGAAGTCTAAGGACACGAGTGAGTGTTTAAAACATTATTATGTTAATTCATGTGATGATGAGAATGGGGGTGGGATTAAATACATTTTTCTACTTCCTCGCTCCTTTTCAAGTGTAAATGAATAACTGTGTTCTGTAAATGTTCCAAATAAATTAACTGAATGCCAGGTCATAGAGATAATATTTCACCTAAAAACTGGATACAAAGTTGCGTTCAGGGTCACCTACTGAATACTACATACTGTTTTCAAGTGCAGTAGTCTATATAATGCAGTTTTCTGTGTGTGAATGTTAATTTAGTGTAACTATTACCTGTCATGTGTTGGCAGATGTTCACAGAAGTTGATGTTTTTGCAAAGGAATCTGACTAGAACCATATGCTGCATTGGATTTCTCAGTCCCTACCTGAAGTTAACTTGCTTATTATCTCCTTTCAATGCAGAAGATAAATGTATGAAACTATATCCCCCCCATAATAACTCTACATGTGTCTCCCCTGCAGCATATGGCTGTTTTTTCGGTTTTTTTTTTTTTTTTTGAAAACAATTTGAATAGTGGGTCCAGGGGAACAGATGGAGCAGGATGACTTCAATATATTATGGGATGTTACAAATCTACTGCGGCACTTGAACACGTGATTGACAGTTCGTTCGTCAATCATGCGATAAGGTTTATTCAGATGCTTCGGAACATATATTCTTATTTCCACAGGGTAGTGAGATGTCAGGATGTTCATTTATATTTATATTTATATTTATTTACATTAAGAGTTGGACTGAGAGGAGAAGATGCTTTTGACTCTTTTTGGCTTCAGTTACATTATTTAGCTTCTTTTCTTGTAGGGCTGGTTTTGCAGTGCGACAAATTATGCAACAGGTATTATTGTTATTGTTATTGTCATTGGTTCTGGGTCTGCTGCTGTGCCCCTCTTCATCATCATCATCATCATCACTCTTTTGCATCCATGTGTCTCCCCCCTCCATCCCCAGTCTTTGTCTATCTCTTTCTCTCCTTTTCTCTTCCTTTACTCTCTCTCTTTTACCTCAACTGGTCAAGGCAGACGGACATTCTCCAGGACTCTGGAGAAACCTGTTAAAAGGAAGTTTTTTCTTCCACTGTCACCAATTACAAGTGTTTGCTCCTGGAAGGTTCTGTTGGATTCTGTAAATTGGCGTCAGAGTCTGGTTTTGACCAACTCCACATGTAAAGTGTCATGAGATCTGTTATGATTTGGCTCTATATAAATAAAATTTGATTAGATTTTTTGATTTTTGATTTGATATTTTTTTAATTGGATTCATTGTCTGTGTCATTTTTAAGAGCTAAACGTTGAAACCGAAGTCAATGGAAATAAATGCACTGAAAATAAATGAAGCTGGCGCTGCCGAGTCATGTTTACAATATTAGTAACAGACTTTTATTTTCTCCTGTCTGTGACTGATGTTCCAATAAACAGAACAGAAAGGGCTTCACTCATTCTTTCCAGTTATGTTTTTTACAGCAGCATTTGGCCTTCATTGTTAAAGCACAGACAGGCCAGTGCCGTCTCTTAAAACGAGTTTCTTTAAAAGCAGAAAATCTTTTTACATAGTCCGTATAGTGTCAGTACAAAGGCTTGACTTGTGTTGAACAAGAAGGGATTCATCGCCTTCGGTGTCAACAAGAGGGCAACTCACCTACAAACAATACACCCTCTGAGCGTGCTCAGGACATCCTGACTTTACAGCTGGATTATACCCACCGGTGTGTATTTTTTATGTGTGTACTCTATGTGTTTATTGTCTCCAAAGGACAGACCTTGCTGACATTTGCCCTGCAGACTTGTGAATGAAGTGGGGGGGGTGATTAACTGCCACTTCATTCGATCAATAAAAGAAGCATCTCCTGTGTGAGTTCTTTCTTTTATAGTCTTCTTCTGTTTGTTCCATCCTTGTCTTTGTTGCTTGATTTGCACCAGATGCCTCTCTCAAAATGTGTCGGCATATTGAAGAAAAAAAAACAAAAACCTGGATTCTGTTTGATCACAGAGTATCTGGAATGTCACACAATTTGAAAAGAGGAGCGCTCCACACACAGATATTTTAATGTAGTTTATATGAGTATAAGCGGATCCAGGATTTTGTAAACAGGGGGGGCGCACCACCTAACGTGGCCGTAGGGACACACATGTTAGATTTTAAAATCTAGACGCTCCATTGTGTATTTTAGAGGCATTTTTGAGCAAATAACAAATGAAATAACACTAAATTTTTAGTACATTTACGTACCAATCAGTACATTTTACAGCTGAGATCATCTAAAAAATAAATAAATAAATAAATGATGGAACAATGACTTTTACAGTTAGTAATGGCAATAAAAGAATGACTGGTTTTATTTATTCATTTTTTTAAAAGTCTTTAACACTTATTAAAGTCGTAAACAATCATGTTTTGATGATCCACATTCTCTGAATGAGTTACATTCCGCATGGTTTGCGGCTGTTGCTTTACTCTTTAAATAATAAAAAAGTAATAATTATTTGGCAAAGGCGGTTAGATACTGGATTAGGTCAATTATGAAAACTGACTAAAGTGGTGTGAAAATGGGTAAAAAAAATTACTTAAATGAAAGGAAAATACATCACCTTAATAGTGAACGTGATGTGCTGTAAACTGTCATCTACAATAGTGGTGAAACAACTCCCATGATCCTTTGCTGCTTGGTGATATTACTTACCACTCTGTCCTTTGTTGTTGTTTTGATTGAAACCCTATAGACCCTGAAGATTAGAATCGGTGTAATATTTCCACAAAAGCAGGTCATTCCAGCACTTTAAGGGTACGACCTTTAGGGAATGACTGTTTGAACTAAATCGCTTTGTTGTCAAATAATAAAAAAAAGAAGCGTTTTGTGGGTAAATGTCTCTGAGGTGCGTTAAAGCTGCCTTTTACTCATTTAATTCACAGGTTGTCAGTAGTGTTAAGAGGGTTAGCTTTATTATTATTATTTTTTTTTTTTTAACTACAGGTTACAGAACATATGCCTTTCACTGTCAATGCCCTTCAGTTAAAAGGAAGTGACTTATTTTAAACATCATTCACAACAACATTCTACATGCTCTTAGATTTGGGTCACATTAACGGTGTGAATGAATGTGTTGTACGTCAAATACTGGCGTCAAACATTGACTAAACCCTGGGGTCGCTGAATATATATACGCATGTGTTTGATGAAGACATGTAAGTGCGTGTAAACACCAAAGGACGCAAATGACCCAGTTTTATCTTCAACAGTGTCAATTTAGAGTGGAAACAGTCAGCAAGGATGAAAAACAGAACCATATGTGAATTCACTTTTCCACATTTTGCCGTTTTATTTCACTTTAGTTGTGGACATACTATCTTGCCATTTAACTAATCCTTCTACAACCAATCCAGAATCATAGAAGACTATGTATACTTTCCATAATTACACAATGAAGTTAAAAAAAAATACAAAATCTGAATAACAGTAATATAAATTTACCATGTACCTTATTGTTTGTTGTAACCCCATTCTTTCTATCAAGTGTGTGTGTTTTACTACAGTGCAGATGTGTTTCTGTGTTTTATTTCAAATCAGAGGATTATGGGAATTTACTAATGCCTTTTAAAGTTCAGACCAAATAATGCAAAATCGAATTGAATTGAAGTTTATTGTCATTGCACATAAAACATAAACATATTTCAAAGCAACAAAATCCCATTCCAGTTACAACTAATCAAGATAAACATTAAAACACAGACAAACATGGGAACACACATACAGTTGTACTGAAAATGGGACTGTTAAGACCTAGAAATGTAAATAAATGCGGTTACTCAGATTCCATAATGTCTTTACTTCAATTCTGGTTTTATTCTGAGATTTCCCCCTAATTTTAATCTTTTTTTTTTTTTTAAATCTTTTTATCAGTGTTAGTGTTCACCATTGTAAATCAGAAACTGATCTTGCCTTTCCTGATGCAACTTCATTAATATTCATAAAAATACCTTGAACTGAACAATAGTCGGGCTATGTAGCTATGAATCAGTTCAACTGAAGCTTTGTCTCTAACTCAGGACAAATTCTGCTCTTGGGTCAGTCTTGCATCAACTAATTCAGTGATTTTTTTTTTTTTTTTTCTGTTACAGTTTAATCCTCTGGGGGCTTGCAGGGATGCCGGAGCTTATCTCATCTGACATCCAGCTAAGGTAGAGTACACCCTAGACATCCATTTATTGTCCCAATTGCTTAGTCCTTAGCCCCTTTTCCACAGCACTTCTGTTAAAGGGATAGTTCGCCTTTATTCCGGAAAAATGTCTGTGTAATCGACTCTACACGACTCTTCCACTTTTCCATTATGAAAAAGGACCTGGAATCTGGGACCCGATACTAGTTTTTTAGTACCGCCTCAGTCGAGGTTCCAAAATGTTGGGACCGACACCAAAACGTGACGTCACGACACTGCAGACACTGATTGGTCAGACAGTTTTCTCTGTGACCGATTTACAAAAATCAGACACAGAAGTAGACAGTGATGGTTTTTCCTTTAAAAATGTACTGGGTGAGGCTTATAATCAGGTGCGCTTTATAGTTCGGAAATTACGGTATTTTATTTATTATTTTTAAAGCTGTTTTATTAAATAATGGTTATTTGAAGCATCCTAAAAGCACTTTTTTTTACTGTCAGAGAGGCACATGTTAGTTCATTTGTTGGGATTGCACAAAAATAATGTTATGATGTTAGTTATGAACTGATAGAATACGAACATTTGAGCAGGATCTTAAACTGTAATGACTGTAAAAATAACAAAGAAAAAAATCCCCTTTTTAACAGTATCGTGATATATCGTATTGTGATACTAGTACAGGTAACCCGAGGACTACCTGTACTAGTATCCCAATATGACATATCACAATACTGTTAAAAAGGTGATGTTTTACAGTAATTAGACTTCACGATCCTGCTCGAATGTTCCGTTCCTACGCTGTCGACGTAACCCGAATTTCCACGTAAGTTGGAATTAACCCTTTAGTACCCCTAAATACCCTCTAAATAACTATCCAAATACATGTATTATACTTCATATCAATAAAATAAAGTAAAAAATAAGATACTGTACTTACTGTACGTACAGTATACAGTACATATGTACAGTAATGGCGGACGAGACTCCGGCGTCGTAAAGTCGAAATATCGTAAGTTGGGTACATCGTAACCTGAGGACTACCTGTATTGTGATTTGTATCGTATTGCCAGATTTTTGCAGAGACACACAACATCCTCACATTCACACCCTCAGGCAATTTAAAGTGAACAATTAACCTATTAGGTCTGTTCATGGTGGGACGAAGCCAAATACCCGGGGAGAACCCACACAGACGCGACGCCGCTGGGTTTGAACTTACGACCTTCTTGCTGTGAGGCGACAGTTCTGACCTCTTCATGGATGTGCATCACCTCGTGTTGACCTTTAAAACTGTTATGATGTGAGTAATGTTACTACAGGTTCACATTTATAACATCAGACTATTGGAACTGTCTCGTACGCTGAGTTGAACGTTACTACTCGGCATAAGCGCGACACAGATGTTGATGCCGAGGCCCTTTTTTTCCAGCCACATCTTGTGAGGGGCACATTCAGCCCAATTTGATCTCAAAGGAGGCTAGACCCGTAAAATAATAACATGTGAAATAATTGCATAATAATGTATAAATAATGATAAATCAAAATCTGTCTTTGTTTTTTTTCAGTGAAGACAAACCCATTAAATTATGAAAATATGCGCTTTGATGATCTACCCAAACGAAAAAAGATATGAATAACCTGAAAAAAACTGACATTTCTCGTGAAAAATAAGTGCAATTTTAACAATAATGTGCCTC
>JAPSES010010551.1:0-14122 GCA_029822895.1 Maxillicosta whitleyi
GTTGGGGGTGATGTTGCACTTGGCGGAGGTCTGCGCTCTCCGAGTGCTTTTGTGCTTTTCTAGTTTCCAATAAAAGCATCGTGTCAGACATTCCTTAATGCAGATGCTAGGTGTACAGTATACTATCTGTGTACCTTTAACATCTAAAAAATAAAATGAATGAGAGTTTGTTTTATTCTGACTTGCAGCTGCAGCAGTAATCTGTTCCAAAAAAAAATAAATAAAAAAATGTCATTTATGACGGATTTCTGTGATTAAAATGCAAATGATTTAAAGAGACACATTTTCCAGTTAGTTGTCAGGAGGACTACTTCTCAAACTGCAGAGCCAGTATGTAATCTGTCTTTTTTAAGGCCCCAGTTTAATGAAGGTCTAATGTGAAATTTCACCAGCCATTTTGTACTAAATTATTTAATACTTTTACCATGATACTATACATTTCTACCTTTAGACGGTGTCTGCAGGATTTGTCCTTCAGTATGATCTTGATGCTCTTTTTCTGCTGAATACCATTAGAATTAAATCAGTTAACATAATAATATAATAAATGAAAATGACTTCCAATACAATTAGAAAAAATTCAGCTTTTGAAACTAAGACTGTTAGAATTTATTAAAGTGCTCGGAAAGCACAAATTCCCCAAAACAACATCCCAATAAATCACTGACTTTAACAATAAAATGATTCGGAACAATTTCCTGGGATGTTCAGATTTTATTTCGTGTATGTTTTGGCAGACAATGGTCGTGATCCGAAAGAAACAAAACCTTGAGATGTAAAAAAAAAAAAAAAATGGATCTGTGAAATGTAACCTCTGAAGGTCAAACTTTGTGATAGTGGATCTTCACATTATAGGTTAATGTTGTACCAGAATTAAATCAAAGGGGATGTTTTCCCTAAGACAAGACCTTAACAGATGGGAATATCTCCTGACCTTTACATTTTACCTAGAACAGATAAAATTCAATAATGTGTAGCCACTGTCATCACGAGGTCACACAAACATTGTTTCTCCAAAGTTGTGGACACTCTATTGCTAACAGACAGACAAACAGAATTATTATTGTCCTCATTTTTACATTTTCTATGTAATCAGGCGTCATCCATTGGAATAGTTTCCTTAATGCTTTGAATTTATCTCAGATTGGCTCCATTCAGGAGGACATGATTTTGCTGGCATTTGTTTGTCTACTTGTCCACAGTTTAGTATCTACAATTTTGGACAAATCATCCTCATGTTTTCAGTGTCAGTTGCCGATCATATTTTACTCATGGTCTGTTGAAAAACTGGGTTGAATTCTTTAAAATAATCTAAATCGGTCAAAACTCACCTCATTTAACTCTTTCATGCACAGCGGCCACTGCAGTGGATAAGTATTCAGATGTGTTCTCTTGTATATTCATGGATTTTGTTGTTTTAGTTGCATATCAGCCAAAACTTATGCATCATCGCATACAGTGATATTTATGCCGTTACTGTAACCTTGCTGTTCTTGATTTAAAAAATGATCTGCAGTGACATGTTTTAGTGTAAATCAATTGCTAATTGTTATTAGACTGTAATGAACAGGTTTGTTTTAAATAAAAAAAAGGTGAATAATCAGTACTATTAAAGTATGCTAAAATGGGAGAAAACATATGATTAACTGCATTAAAAATGTTTTTAGTGCATAGTTTTCCATGTCACTTTCTGATTTTACATATTTTTCTTTGTTTCAAAAAATAAATGCATCATGTTCAGCTGAGTGGGCATTTTTGTAATTCCTTAAAAAAATTGATCATATTGTTTTGTTTTGTTTTTTATACTTAAAGCTGCCTCTGCCTTTCATCACCAATTTTTCATCAAATCTGTAAATTTCTGAAAATGCCTGAGTGACCTACCAGCTCTGTTTGTAAATAAATGGATTATTTATGGTGGAGTAAACTTTGAAATCGTTCACCATGAGGGAAGAAAGTCAGGTGTGTAGTCATAGAAAGACTTACAGATTCATGATATTTAGGATATGACTCAGGTTTTATAGATTTGATGAAAAATTGGTGAGAAAAGTCATATGCAGCTTTAAAGAGGAATAAAACTCACTCAGGAAAAAATATCTTGACTAAGGTTCTCATAATTCATGCATGAAAGGGTTAATTCCAATTTATTATATACATGTCATGACCCTAACCACAGTTCAAGTTCATGGTTACAGTAGAATTAACTATATCTCAATATATTGTACAGATTTTTGTCGTCCAGAATGTAAAATAAGTAAATTTGCTTGAATGTCCAAGTGTTGAGAGTTAGGCTTGCATTTAACTGATCAGAAAATTGGAGCCACATATTATTTCCATGAAGTTAATATGAATGTTGGGGATGATCCTTGAAATGTAAGTGCCTTGGTGGAGGTTTCTGAATGTTTTCTAGTTTAATATAAAGTCACTCAAAATAACCAGAGCAGTAACAAATGGTTTATGGTTTACACACAGCATAAATGAAAAGGAAAATACTGTATCTATTTCCACATGTCAATAGTGTTATTTGTGTTTAGTGTATTTGTGTGTGGTACAATGAAGGCATCAGATTGGAATGCATTTAATTCCTCGTATTCCCTTTTGAAATTCCTGGATACTTTCTTTTCTGACCTGGATAATTCAGTTTATTTAAGGCCTGTATAAATCACCCAAACACCTGGAAAAGACGAGCGTCGGAAAAAGTATGAAGAGAGTTTTAGTACATTGTCTCATTGGTGTGACTAGACTGAAGCTGATAATACTGCATATATAGGAATGCAAATTTGTGTTTTAATAAAAAAAAAAAAAAAAAAAAAATCCAACACATTTTTAGTAAATGACAAACAAAAAGTTTTATACAAAATTTAGTTACGGAAGGAAAAGAAGCATTGTCACTGCATCTGAACTTGAACTGTTCAACTCTGAAGTTGTTTGTGTGAAGTCCTGGTCTACAGTCATGTGTGGGTACATTTCTGGACATTTGCCCTGTGTGGCTTCTGTTACATTTTGCATTGCATGCTATGTTGTAAACTAATCTGTATTTAGAAGGTTTCAGGTCAAGGGGGTTTAGTGGGGGTTACGGCCTCTCTTCTTGATCTACTCAGGAGAAAGGTCAGGGTCATGCTAACCTCCTGACATATCCCCTTATGACATATTAAGTTACGGGAACTTAGTTTAATTAAATCACTTTGACATAAATGAATCTTTTCACATGTAAGCACAGATCATGTCTACACTCTTATTATCACGTAGCCAAGTCTAGCCTGTAATTATTAGTAAAAACAGTTATCATTAATGGTTAATGTTAGAAAATGCTTTCCCTTTTACATTCAGTCTGTCATTTTGATCTCTCTATAAGCACCATTGTGTGAAAGGCTACTGCTCCCAGTTTCACCAGTATAGTATCCTTCTTGTACGTTCACTCTCAGCTTAGCAGTGTTGGCAAACAAGCAGCAGGATTAAAACACTTAGAGAGTAAAAGAGGTAAGAGTTTTGAACCCTAAAGCCTCTAAGCAGGTCTGAGCTTTGACCCTTACCACATGGCATTTATGTTGCGTGTGAATTCCAGTCTATTATACCTTTGGGTTTGTTTTTTTTAACCCAAGTGTTGTTGTGCAAAATATCCACCATTTCAGTCATGGATTTAGGGTGTAGAATTCCTTTACAGGATTTCATAACACATAACCCTATTTTTCATCTTCCCATGATGATGAAGTCTTCATTTTCAAAGCATTTTTAATAATCAACAGCCCTTTGGTTTGTCTTATATAAATATAGAGTTTGTTTTCCACCTTTATCTAAAAACAACCTTTGCCCTAACTGTAGACACGTCACCTTTGCTGCAAATGGTCTTGATTGTGGTCATTAAGCCATTGCTCTCAATTCTACCTGTCATTTGACCGTTTGGCCTCTGGCGTGGCAGTTTGACTCTCACCTGAGTCTCCTTGTACTAAGCAGTCAGAGGTGAAGGCTTTGTTAGACATATTTATGAAGGTAGTCAGGGGTCAGGGCCTCTGTTTGTCTGTCTGGTGACAAGAGAGGAAACAGGGGATAGGATTCCGGTAATAGATGAAAGACGAGAGTGGAGATGAAAGGGGGGGTTATCTGGTCCTCTGCGGAGTCTATCGATCTGTTTGTGTTTTCACGGGGTGAACGGGTTTGTTGGACACAGTCCCAGCAGAAGTGCTGAGGCAGAGGCTGTGGAAGCGTTGGTGCAGAAGCTGCACTAACATAAGGAATCAAGATAGATTTAAGATCAGCTTTTTCTGCCTGTTGTTGAAATAATGGTCAGTGGCAGTAAGAGTTAAAAACACACAGAGCCCATGAATCACCACACTTGTGCTTTGAGAGTTATGAGCAGCTGTGGGTCACTGCTGCCCTCTAGTGGAATTTATAAAGCACTGCATTGATTGACCATTTCATGTCTACAGACACACGGAAAGATCAGACCTCTCAAGTCTTTTTTCCCCCACAATATTATCAAATCATTATTATTTACTTCGGGTACATCGGTGTAAATACCTGTTACTATTAATTACTAGTAATTAATAAAAGTCAGCTGGTGCCATTTAGTGGTCGTTACCCCGCCCCCCGAAAGGGAGGCAAGGGGTACTGTTTTTGGTTCAGTTTGTTTGTTTGTTTAACACTCTAGCAGCAAAACAAATGGTTTAATTTAAAGAAAAAAAAGAATTGGATCATAAATTGTCAGTGACTCAGAATAGACCTGATTATATTTTGGGAAGAGTAGGTCAAAGTTCAATTTTTTTCCCCCAGTGTTTTTGACTTTTTTTTTCTCCCATTTACTTATAATAGGTCAACATTTCAAATGCCTATGTAAACATACATTTTGGTTCAATTTACTTCAGTCTTGGCACGTATATAGAGGCAGTTGATATGCTGACATCACCACACGCATAGACATGATGACATCAGCTGGATCGATGCCAAAATGAGCTACAATACATTCGAGGGATGGGCTTTGTTGTGACTGGTACCACTTTGTTTTATTTCATTTTTTATTGAACTCTTATCATTTTTAAGTTAGTCTCTTGGTTCTTCAGTCTTAAACCTATTCCAGCCTTGAACTCTTCTTGTTGGGGAATGATTCAAAATTCAAGAGGGTTATCCTTGGCCCATGTCCGACCTTCTGCCAAGTTTTATGAAAATGTGTCATAGTTTTTATATCCTCCTGAAACCCAACAATGCATTTTTGTCCACTGTAGGAGGTAAGAGTTTTGCAGCTTAAAAACTATTTAGAGTTTGCTGTAAAGGACATTCGATATAAACAGTATCTGGAAAACAAAACCAAAAAATGTTGTATGATGCTGTTTCTATTCAGGACAATATTTAAGACAAAAAGCCAACTTTCTTGTATCATAGAAGTATATAATGTATTTTACAGACTCACCTGTAAGACTATACTGTATGTTATGTGGATGACCTTACATGTGTTTTGTTTTATGTTTGTTGAATTGCCTTTGTTTAATGTTTTCTTGTCCTTGTCCTTATATATTGGACTCTGTTTTATGTAAACTAGTTCAACAGCTCAACTATTTTATATAAATGTCTATTACTGTACTGTGTTTGTGTAGCTTTATTGTTAAAAAAAGTAAAGAAAGTGATCCTCTATGTCCAAGGTCACAAACACCTACAATGAAAAACTAAGAGTATTCTACAAATCATTTTATTGCAGAAATTACAAAGTATGGGATTTGGAAAATATAAAATGTCAATGAATGAAGAATTACGGTGTGTCTGTTAATCAGTTAGATTGAAATCTCTAGATGAGATGGTGCTACTACTTAATGGATTTAATGCACCTTTAGTGAAAACCATCCACAATTACCTAACAAAGCTTCAATTACATCATTCACCAACTCTGAATGGAACACAGACTGTACATTTGAGGTGACTGAAGCATTCCTCCCACAACCAGGTGACTAAAACCGACACCAAATACTGATTTTTGCACATGTTCAAACCTTTACAGCATCTCAGGCTGCAGCGACACCCATAAATACTCATCTGTGTGTTTGACCCTTCACTCATAATCAAGGTAAAACCCGTCAGTAAATGAATAGGGACAAAAAAATAATAATAAAAATTCACAAATTTAAACAATCTAGTACAGGATAGCAAGTACATGTTATGTGTAGATATATACATGTGCATTTCTTTGGGATCAATCATCAGAAACATTTGGTTCACATAAAGTGAGTAAAACACAGTTGTTACACACGTTTGGACAGAGCAAAAGTAAAGAAATGGTGAATTTAAACTATTGGCTTTGGTGCATTTTGTCGGGATTATTTCAACATGGGCGACAACACAGGTGCAGGCATCACAAATAACTCAAACGCATCCATATACTGCATACATTCACACATACCTTTGAATACACACCTTCATAAACACAAGGACTCACACACCTGCCAATTACATCTCAGTGCTGCTTTCTGTATTAATAAGGGTCAGGCTGTCAGGTTGAAAAACTGTGTTTGGGTCTATGCAATCCCAGATACACTCAAGTCTAAAATATTCTCAGAAATCTTATAAATAAAGAGGACTTAATAACACACAAAGTAATTCAATAATAACCTGAGGAGAGTATGTTGAACTATGTTGGAAAGGAATGCATTATATTTACAACAGAGTGATTTTTTTATATAACTGTGGCATCAACATATGGTGTTTTAGCAAATGACAAGCATCTGTAACCAGTGGTAAGTCCCATCCATAAACAAGTTAAAAAGTGTGAAAATCTATAATAATAAGTAGCTATATCTCTGAATGTCGTGGCACTGGTAAGGAAGGCAAATAACTCATGGTATAAGGCAATTAGGTAAGATAGCACCTGACTTACACAAACAACCCTTTGAAAATGAACACCAGTTTACCGGTTTAGGGGGTGTGTATTCAGTGCAGTGGTAAACTGGGCGTCATTCTTTAGAGACACGTTGCGATCGTGTTATGTGTTCTGCAAAAAGGCCACTTGGTCTCTATGTTCTGGTTTGTAAAGTTCAATCTCCGGCTGTTCTGCAACCCATGTTTCTGTCCCTCTCCTCTCGCGCATGCAGGGAAATAGCACCATCCTTCGGAAACAGGAAGTAAAGCCAAGTTGAGGATTTCAGTGGACACGGAGTTGCTTTGCAGCTTCTGAACCAGGATTCAGATCTTGAGGTTTATGTCCTCTTCATGCACACTTGACAGCGGCTTATGTGTGTACGGAGATTTCCGGCCTTTAGCGTTGTTGGGATTGGTTTCCTGGAAATACATGTGAAAAGTAGAGGATATATTATTAGAAGCATCATGTAGGTGTAGAAAAATGAAAAGAGGGAGACGGTGAATAAAGCATGAGGAGATTATAGGCTCAGGCTGATACTAAAACTAGCAGTGAAAAATATATTCTGGAATAAACACAAACTGGTCTGTTGACCCGTGGGGGATCACAGGTTCTAGTTCCTCTGATCTAATTCTTTTACTTTTGTTACATTCTTGGTAAATTCCACTGGCATTTTCAGTTGAATAACTTCTCAGCTGGCATGTCTGTTTCTGCACATGAAATTTGACACCATGGCAACCTGGCCCTACTGTCTATCTGTTGCTAGGTAACCCACTTCAATGATTCTATGATTCTGGGCATAGCAATATGATTGGACATTAGGAGACTATTGTATTCCAAAATTACTAACATCTCCCAAAATATTGGTCCTATTAACTTGGCATTTTCTGTAGTCTCTTCCTTGACCAAAAATACATAAGTATGCCAAAGTACAGCAGCCAGATCTTTCCAGATTTTGTGTGATTCCTGAGACATACAGAGTCCACTTCCATTTTATAATACAGGATAGGAATAGCAAAACAAAACAAAAGCACAAAAAGCACTAGAAAATATCAGTGAAGTCTGCATCATGTTTTTGCCTTCAATGTTTTTATGTTATGCTTGAACCCATCCATCCATCCATTTTCAACCGCTTAGTCCCTTTCAGGGTCGCGGGGGGGCTGGAGCCTATCCCAGCAACTATGGGCGGAAGGCGGGGTACACCCTGGATGAGCCATATGCTTGAACCTATTTATCATTTTAAAACATTAACAAATAATTTCTTATATAATAAAATACTTTTGCTGTTTGTTGCTATGTCACAGAGTTAATAGTATGTACCAGAAATACAAGTTCTATATCACTGCATAGATTCTATTATTTACTCCAAATACGATTATTATCATAGATAACAAAACTTGCTGCCCTTTGCATCTGCACTTTACTTTTTAGATCATTTCTATGGTAGTTCAGTCATTTTACTCTTGTGTGCAAGACATTAAACCATATATAAAGATGGATGCTGTGAGAACACTTAATTTTCAAAGCCGAAACATCTCAGACTCCCCCTAGTGGTTGGTTGCAGTACATATCATTAAACCCATCCCCCTCCTTCAGATTCAATGAGCCAAATTAAGGCCTACAAATATGCCTTTTTTCAACTTCTTTTTATTAATTGAAAGGAAACAGCATGATGTTGTGAATCTTTTGTGTAGTCCAACATATAGATCAAACCAATTATCCTTTTTACTTAAAAAGGTTATAACTAACTTCTATTATAACAACAAACCTGAGTCACATTAAGTGCTGCAATAAGAGCTCTACGGATGCAAAGGGAAGGAGCATCAGTGCTTCCTTTAATCTAGGATAAACTGGCCTGTTCTTTACCAAAGGAGAGCACAGAATGTCACTAACACAAAAACAATCAATATGACAGACAGTTTCATCTCATGCCATAACTGTCTAACATCATATGTATTTATGAGTAAACACCTGTTTGTCCAAACTGTGAAGTCAATGAAACAGAACCTGAGCTCACTTTGGATGAGTTAGATCTTCACAGCTTTTATGTCATACATTAATTTCCAGCTCCTTGAGTCGCAGATGCTTTGATAAAAGTCTAACAGTGAACTGAAAACATGTTCTTCAGGAAGAGAAATGCAGCTAAATGAGGTTGAAGGAGGAGTGTCTGTGGTTTAAAGTAGGCTGATGATAAACTTAAGAATGACCACACACAGTCTAGTAGATTTATAGACATAATTCATAGCTTTATCCTTATTTAATTACACTGGTTCAGGGTTGATATTGTCTGATATTAAGATTAACTATTAGTGTAGCTTTAGCCTTTATTTAGGCCTATTTCTGTCTCAGTCTTGATAATAAATCATATTTTAAATGTTGGCCAAGTCTGTCCTGCATTAAACAGCACTGTAAAAACAAACAGTATCCAAGTATCCAAGATTAATTCTATGTAGTTTATCTTTAGAACATTGTAGTTTCACCATGGCTGACCTATAACACCTGTCTAGTGTAATCATGCAGGCAGATCTTTTACTGGCATCTTTTATGGATGAATAAGGACTGATTTTTAATTAAACAGTTGTGCAACAAAGTTTCATATTGTGGTGAGTAATTTCTATTGATGTGAACAGATGTTTTTCTTTTGTTTAACACAATTAATATAAGTTTGAGTCTTTCAGAGACATCTGCGTTAACTGTCATGAAAAAAAAAGTGTGATGAATGTATAAAAATATGTGAAACCAATGTAAAGGTTTTAATACCTTTGCAAGGGAAGATCGCTGGTAATGATGACAGTCCCAGACCTGGGGTAGAAAACCCTACTAACCCCAGTTGACAAGTTGCACCTATTGTTCTGTAAATTTCCTGTACACCTTATATCTGTAAGTGCTATAATCTATGTTTATGTCCTCTATTGTAAGTCACTTTGAATAAAAGCATCTGCTAAATGTAATGTAATGTAATAATGTAATGTCAAGGGTTTTCATAAAAAATACTGAGTTGTTGAGAACGAAAGGATCACATCGTAAGATTCTTAATTGCAAGTTTAACTTACGTAAACATCTCATGGTCTTCGATGGTTGCAAGCCAGAAGCTGTAAGAGTTAGCGTAGTAATTGCAGGTTCCACGGCCGTGACACTCAATGAACGGAGCGCTGCGGAACTCCTCCAGACAAGAGCCAGGAGAGGCAAGAGCCTGGCCTGAGCCCTCAGCACCAGCACTGGTGTGCTACAAGCAAACACACAATGACAGGATAAGACAACAAGCAGTTTCAGCTGTAACACTTTGAATGACACTATGCTGGGCTCAGTTGTAGCATCTATAGTGTAACAGGGACTGATTTCTTGATCCTGTTTGACGTACCATTACAAAGGAGTAACCAATCCACAGTGAGTCCCAGCCGTGAGGGCACGGTGGGATCATGATTGTCTGACTGTGAACTGCTATCACCATGGCTGGAGCTTCACACACCACACATCTGTACACAAGCACAAAATAATCCATGAGTGTCAAAGCACCGAAAAAATACACCAAAGTATCAAAATGTGTCAGATTCATACAGCTTAAATTATTACATTGAGCTTATATCACACTTGATATACTAAATATAATGAATAAGGAAAAATAAAGTTTATGCTGGCATGTGTGTGGGGCAGAAGGCACATAATTCATATGCTGTGAAGTTATTTTGGAGTCTTTTCTGTTTGATGTGCAAATATCGGCATGCCCAATGGAATGCATACTGGGAATGAGAAACCAAAATATAAAATCAAATATAATGGACAAAATACTGTCACTGGGATTCCTATCAGCAGAGTACACTATAGTGAGAAACTGGAAGGAACACAAACACAACTGTTTTAGTGTAAACTATTGGTACTGGGACTTTCTGGACCTCTTTTCTATTGAATAGGGCTTTGAATAGGACTTTAAAACACCAGGGCCAGGGGTTAGTGTTAAATCTTGTTTGCTTAAAAGAATACATTGATTTGATGGTTCTGTACTTTTTTGTGTAAATGATATGAATGCAAGTTCTGTAAACCCCCACACTCATCCCAGTGTTGTCTGTGTATGTATGTGTAGTATTATTATGTTTGTCAGAAATTATTAATGAAAAAAAAAACATGGCAAACACATGAAACACAGCAGTAAGAGTACAACTCACATACCTGCTGATGAAAGGTTTGATGCTTTCACCAGTGATTGGTGCCATGCTCATGGGCATGGGCTCAGGAGAGGTGAGCCAGTAGGAGTAGTCATTACGAGAGGCAAAGTTACAAACGTTGTTGATGTTACAGAACAGGAACGGCATAGGGCTGAACTTTCGTAGACAGCTACCCGCCGTACCTAAGACAAAAACAAACAAAAAAAACACGACATGTTTTTCTTTTTTCTCACTTCCTTCACTCACTCCGGCTTCAGTTGTTTCATTTTATCATATTTCTTACCTAAGTCTTGTCCGTGAGAGCGTTCATTGCCTTGTACATAAAGCAAAGAATAGCCATCATATATGGGTGACGTCCCCTCAGGACAATATGGAACCTCCACTGATTGACTGTGTCGAGTCACCAGGAAACCGTGATCCATTGAAGAGGGGCCTGGTGGACCCACCTGACCTGGAACACCATCAGGTCCTGGTGGTCCAGGGTGTCCTCGAGGTCCTAAAGATAAATAGTAATGTGTTATGTATAAAAAAGACAGAATAGCAAAACAAGGGTCTGAACCACAGCTTTCATCCCTGTGAACCTCTGACCTTGTGGTCCAGGGAGACCAGGTTCTCCTTTGGCTCCAGGCTGCCCGTTGTAGCCAGGGAAACCATCTTCACCTTTTGGCCCAGACAGACCAGTCACACCTAACAGAAAGCAACAAAAAGACGGAATGAATAGGAAAACAAGAGGAATAACAACAATGAGAGAAAACAATATAATTTCTTGGTTTACATAACACAAAATGAATGGTTTTATTACTTAGTGACAATATATAAGAAGCAGATGACAGGGAGGGAGACGATGAACATAGCACAGGAGCATTATAGGCTAAGGCTAATACTAAAACTAGCTGCGAAAAATATATTCAGGAAAAAACACAAATTAAAAAACAAGCAAAACAAAACCATTGGAGAATATCAGTAAAATCTGCATCATGTTGTTTCCCTTCAGTGTTTTTCTGTTTTACTTTAACATATTTATCTGATTAAAATGTTAGAGCTTCAAACCAATATTTTTTATATAATATAAAAACAGCTGTCAGTACAGACCATTTGGATCTTAGTTTGTGCTACAGTATATGTAGCCTGGTTGTTTGTAACTATGTCACATGGTTAAAAGTATGTGCCATAAAGACAAGTTCTATCACTGCATGGATTATATTATCAGGGAGATTGGGCCGACAGTGAATAAACCACAAGGATATTGTAAGTAATTATAAGTATATATAAGTGGAATTTGCGTCATGTTATTTTCCTTCAGTTATAATAGCTGGTGGTGCCCATTTTCTGTTTCTGCTACACACTATAATATTAATTCAAAATGGTTGCAAATCAAACTGAATGTCTTACATCTTTTCATTCTACAATTTTAAGTTTCAATAAGTCATATTATCCTCATAATACTAAAAAGGCTAATTTAATACTAAAACTAAATTAAAAAATTTACGTAAAATAATCAATTAATCAAAGTAAAAAGGAATCTACATATGCACTTGGAAAACTAACTTAAAAATAACTGATAAATAACAAACAATATGGCTGAATAATAATAATAAAAATGAATGAAAATATAAATACTTTAATAGCTGTCTTAGCCAAACTCAAACAGTATATCAGGGCTCATGTAGATGGTACTTTACCCTGCAGTCCTTTAGCTCCAGGGAACCCATATGGACCTTGTGGTCCAGGAAACCCTTGTGGTCCAGGTGTACCATCTTCTCCTTTAATCAAGGTGAAGGGTCCAGGGGGACCAGGGGGCCCTTGACTACCTGGAATAAAAGGTACATATGTATTTCAGGCTGATTTATTGAAGCCAAGTAATAAAAGTAGAGTAGACGTAAACCTCTTCCTTCTTTTATTACCCTTATCTCCTTGGAATCCTCTGTCTCCAATTTCTCCTTTGTATCCAAAATCTCCAACACCACCCTTTTCACCTGAAAGAGGAATTCATGTGTGTGTCAAATATTTCAGAAATCAGAGCTTATATGAATTTTATTTATGCAAGCCACCTTATACTCATATTGTGTCCTTTGTACAGATCTCTGATAGTTACCTCTGAAGCCGGGGACACCCTGTAATCCAGACTCTCCTTTCTGTCCATCGATACCTGGGAGTCCAGGTTGTCCCTGTAACACAAAGTTACACACTGCCATATAAAAGCTTTGAATCTGAATGTATTTACTTGCAATGATGGAAAGAATATTATCAACCACAAAGCACACAGTTAAAGTATTTCATGTACAGTTACAACTATGAAAACCCAAAAGTCATGGAAACAGTCTTATGACATACACGAAGGCCAGATACTCCAGGGTCTCCCTTTTGTCCTGCTTCTCCCTGGAAACCTGGGTGACCCTGGTCTCCTTTATCTCCCTTTTGTCCATCTCTTCCTGGAACACCAGCAAGTCCTGGTACTCCTGGTGATCCTGTTTATATAAGACAAGAAGAAGGTGAGGACATTTTGAAGGCAACACAACATTTGGATTCCTATTCACTTGTGACCATAGCCTTGTCTGTATTTTTTCACTACTTTTCATTCATGTCTTTGTTCATGTCACACCTGGTTCTCCAGGTTTTCCAGGGTTTCCCTGCTCTCCTTTAGGGCCCTCGAGAGAGACTCCTGGATACCCCCTTTCTCCTGGTTGACCATGGGGACCGACTGGACCTGTAAATCCCTTGTCACCTTTGATACCAGGGATACCTGAAGCTCCTGGAGTGCCAGGTAATCCAGGACTTCCTTTGTCACCTGAAATGTAGAAGAGGTCCCATCAAGAGACACTGGTTAGTTCCAGTTATAAAACACTGGTTATGTGAGAATCAACACTGGAGGAGCTCCTACCTTTGTTGCCAATCACACCAGGTGGTCCAGGGAAACCTTGACCAGGAAAACCTGCAGAGAAAGAAATGTGTTTAATTGTATAATAATTTTAAGTGTTTGCAAAGGATTATCACAGCAGGGATGGTAAGAGAACCAATACAGAATAAACTATAGAGGGAAAAGGGCAGTTTGTCTTCTCTTAATGAGCTCCCATTAAAATGTCTGTTTTAGAAACTACATTTTGGGAACCTCTGTGATACTTAC
>JAPSES010010608.1:0-14118 GCA_029822895.1 Maxillicosta whitleyi
CTGACCCATGGAAGGATCAGAACTATTGGTGCAGTTAAATCCACTGAATGTCTCCTGGAATCAGAACCAAAGGTGGCATTGTCAAATATTGCATGTGTGACTTTTTTTTTTTTTTTTTTGGCCGGGCAGTGTATTATTATTCTGCAGGTTTTAGGGCACAGATGTTAAAGTTATGAACAAAAAGCTGTGACTTTTCTCGAAAACACTCCTGTGTCATTAATGTGAAAAGAAAGATACCAAAACTTGAGATATTTTTTGTTTTGTTTGTTTACAAGGAATTTTCCATCCTCTTAAGATGTGAGAAGCAAAGAGAGATGTCATAACAGCTCTTACACTCCTCCCAAAAAATAAAGAACTTGTTTTTGGTGTCCGAACATCTGAGATGCTCGACAGAAGTGCATCAGGAATTTTATTTTTTCAGAAGACTTATGTTTGTTTGCTGTAAATGTACCGTTAATCACTCATTGGTGATATCCATTTAATGTGATTGTCATGCTTTCTTACAATGACTGTAATTTAATTAAAATGATGCTCAACAGTGGAGTGATTTTTTTTTTTTTCTGTTTAGAGATGACTAACGCTGTATCTTTTTCACAAAACAAAGAAATCAGTGAAGGTTAAATGATGACAGAGAGGGAAAAAAAGAAACTAGAGCCATAAAAAATATGTTGTTTCTGTGACTTGGCTCCTCAGTGAGATTATATCAGTATTCAGACAAAATTATTATAGATGTTACAGTAGTTTGCACCAATTACCAGAACTGCATTTAATGTTTTCACACATAAACATAAAGAAAAAATGTGAATATTCATACAGCCAACAAAGTGTCCACCTTAATGTGACAGATTTGACTGTTTACGAAGTACAATATGGTTTTACAGAATTTCTCACATTAAAAAACAAGGATGAATCAGGAATGTTGAAGCTAATATTAATGATTAAAATTGAGGATTATTATTATTATTATTATTATCAGAAATAGAGAAAACTGATGAAAAGCAAGGACATCATTAACTGAGCATAAAAAAATAAATGTTTACAACTACTGTCATTGATCCAACTCCATGGGATTTACTGGTGAATCAATGTTGTTGAAGATGACAGTGTTGCCATGGTAACTACAGAGCCTCTGAATATCTAAATAGGTCATATGTGATGACCATGAAAAGATGACAAACTGTATTTTATACCAATTATGTACGTGTATTGATAGGATTCGTGGATTAACAGGTATTAAACGGTTACATCAGTAGATGATTTCCAAGTCCAAGAGAGTCCATAGAACAGAAGTGGTCTGTGGAGGTGCAGCAGCACAATGTTCCAGTGCTGCTCTGAAGCAGAGGAGCCCCTTATATGGGGCTCTGATTGAGATGTGCTCCATGTACAACGGTGGCAGGTCATAGTCATTAATCAGTTTGAGGGAAGGGTCTGTGGCACCATGACAGAACATTTTTGACAAAATATTATCAATTTGGGTCAAGGGGTTTTGACCCAGGTATCTAGGTTGAATCATGGCAGACCCTGCACTAATGGGGGAACTTCATGGTCATTAACAGTAGATAACTATTTATTTCATTTCATTTACAGTTTAAAAAAACAAAAGTGCAATCGTGAGGCTAAATGACCCAACACCCACTGTCGACTGAAATCATTTATTGATAGAAAATTAAATAACAGTTGACCCACTAATTCTATCAATAATAATAATGTAAATAATTGGTGTAAAATACAGTTTGTCATCTTTTCATGGATCAGATATAACCCATGGAGTTGGATCAATGACAGTGAATGGATGAACTGGGTTTATTATTGAAAAAGTAAATTTTTCCATTTTCTCTTTATATATATGTATAATTTCCCTAAATTTTAATTTGAGCTTTTATGAAAATAAATCATGATCAGTGAATTTGTTGTAGAAAAATACTTAATTTTCACCTAACTGCAAAAATATTGAACATATTATTAAAATAAATGGTGATAAACTACTTTAAAAAAGTTATAAATAGAAAAAAAAAATATTTGGGAACTGTCACAAAAGTAGTGCTGGGTCTTTATGGGTTAAAGAACTAAAACTAAGAAATAGGAAATTCAAGTACCAATGGTCATGTTGAAATAAAAGTTAAAAAAAAAAAAATAGATGTCTTTTAGACATGCTGTAGTAATGAATGTTAGTGACTATTTCATGTTGTATTCATCTGAATAATGGGTTCTTACATAAAAAGCAAACATGAATTTAACTTGCTTCCACTGAGTCCATGAATGTTACTCTAAACATTTTCCCATGCATCCCTCCTGCAGTTTCTGCCCTGATTCTGCTGTTAAGTGCAGTTTCATCCGCTGCATTAAACTCACAGCAGAAGAGTGTTGTACGGAAGAAACACATACCATCATACACTGGTGAGAGCTGCTTCAAAGGCCTCCTCTCTGCTGCTAAAAATAGCAGTCTTGTACACTTTGGAGGAGCATTGTGGGTGAAATAGGGAGGGGGTGGGTGGGTAGGGGACCAAACGTCTCTTATCCTTCATCAGCAACAATAACAAGTTGGTGTCGGTTTAGCCTGTGTAAGAGTCGTTGTGCTTCAGATGGATCTCCGAGGAGTCAAAACACAGCAAGAAGCAGCAATGATTTGTTGAAAATGATGCCACCTCAAAATAGCAACAGTGTGGTCCGACTGTCTGGGATATTCTACATGAACACAGTGTGAGTCTGTGGTTGATGCTCCAGAATTTCCTCACTGTCAGAGCCTGGAAATACTTGACATCTGTGTGCAGAGATCAGCTGATGTATGAGAGAGAAAAATCTGCCTCATATGACAGGAACTGTTCAAGACAACTTGGCAGATTTATGTCACATTAAAAAAAAGTGTGACTTTGTTTACTTACTACAAACAAGAGCATTTCAGAGAACTTCACATTAACAAGGAGGAAGTGAATGAAAATAAAATCATGATAATTAAAATAAATGCCATTAAAAGAAGATGCAGTTCTCCAAAATTGTTAAATATAGAACTTTTTTTGATAAGAATAGAGTCTAAATTATCCATATAATGTTTTTCAGCCGGATTAAAAAACGTCTACATTTGAAACTGACTCATGATCTCAACCACAAATCTGATAAATTCTGTAGATTCTGGAAAGTCTTGGATTCATTCCATCAAAAACACTGAAGGCAGTTTTTTTTTTAAATTTCAAACCACCTATTTCTGTTCTCTGCCGACTATGTCTGTGTTGTTTTAGTCATAATGGTGCACGACATACTTTATTTTGATTTAATTTATGTAAAATGCTTGTACACAAACAGTGTATGTCTTGTTACTGCTCTGGGTGGGCTTGTTTTGTTTTGTTTGATTTGTCCTTTTTTGTACTGAATTATTTTAATCATGCTTTGCTTGTTTGTATTAGCAAAACATAAAAGTCAATTAAAAAAAGTCTACATTTGGTTGATTGACTGACTGACTGACTGACTGACTGACTGATTGATTGATTGATTGTTTGTTTGTTTTTTAAATGTGACAGTCATTGTTAATGTACATTATACGACCATATGACTAATTTCCACCTTGAGTCCCATTGGCAGGTTAAAAAAAAAGAAATGAAAAAGAAAAAAAGAACATCTGTAACTGAACTAAGACATAAAAACAAACAAACAACACATAATGCGCTCAAACAGACAAAAGCAGAGGGACTGAGGGAAGCCACCAAGCATGAACTGTTTAAAGTTTGCACATGATTATATTGTAAATTTCCCTTGGTGCTATTACACATATCTCTCTGCTGCTGCACACGGTTATACTGCACATAGAGACACTTAATTGTAATGCGCATAGAACATATTGAATATAGTCCTTAATAAATAAAATATATTTCATAGATTATCACAACTATAATGCACAAATTGCAGTTGTGGATACATTTTCAGGAATGGATTATTTTGATAAAAGGTGATTTATTTGTCAATAAAAGCCTATGTAAGTTGCATCACCTGTGTTTCCACACTAGTTTCCAAATATATCAATAAAGATCGCACCATTGCAGAGTTGTTTTGTTGATGAAAATGTGGAATAAGGGTTTATTATGGGTGTGTACTGACCTGTACGGATGCTCTAGACCTGACTAACACCCTCAGACATCCCAAGCAGCCTGATCTGCTGTGACAGGACAAGGCTGAAAACTGAACCACAGGACAGGTGACGGGGGTGAAGGTTTTGAACTCTGGGTTAAAACATATGCAACCAAATCTCTGAACCAGAATAGTGTAAGCGTTACACATCCGTCAGCTCCACCACCGCTCATAAATCACGCAGACGCGGTGCACACACAGGAGATCATTCAACACGTGGACATGCCACTGTAAAAGGTGAATAAATCATGTGTCAGTGTCACGGTTTCCTACTGGGACTATTTTTGTGGCTCCAGCGTTGGCTGTAGGTTGTTCTGTGTTTTTATCGTAAGGCCTGCCTCACAGGTCACACTGTGACACACTAAATGGAGAATGGGTGACCTGTAAAATAACATACAACACTTGTGCTTGTTTACTGTCCTCATTTCTCTCTGTCTGCACATCATTCACACATAGTCTGACAAAAATGTTATCCATGAACCCACAAAACAAGCTGATAATGGCAACTTTAACAGCAGTAAAAATAGGACCAATGGCCCTGTGGCACGCTGCCATGTTACGTCAAGAATTAATTGGTTGAATTTGTGAGGTTGTGAATGGGTTCAAATAACATTGTAATTATAATTATAATAATTATAAAATGGGGGGGGGGGGTCCACATTTACTGTTAAGATAGCATTAAAAATATTAATCAAATATTGAGAAAAATGGGAAAATGATGTCAAATAATACATGTCAAATGTTATATTGGTGACATAAAAGGATGTCTTTTTTTATTTATTTCATATTATTATTGCTTGTAAACTTTCTTTTTTTATTGAATGTCTTTCAACGGTAAATATGTCCATGTTAAAGATTAAAGTTGACAACCAATTTCAATTTTATTCTCGGAATTTCGACTTTAATGTCGACATGCTGACTTTAATGTTGACATGTTGACTTTAATCTCATCATATCAAAAATATCTTCTCCTTCATGAATGGCCCTAATGCTCCATCGTGCCATGCTCTTATGTCTCTGGGTTTTTGTACAAAAAAAAAAGAGAGAATCAGATTTAATCCCTATAAGAAAGTGGAACAGAGACAAGCAAGTGTCACTAACGTCACTGAATCCTTGTTTGATGGAGAATGTGTTTTTAAATACGTAAACTGTGAGGAATATGTAACAGATTAATCTGACTGGAAGATGTTGTGTTTATTATGCTTCAATAAAAATAAAAAATTAAAAAAAATAATTTGTGAAGTTGTCAGATTGTCGGAAGTTGGTGGTACTTTCACTGAAGGATGACAAATAAATGAAAGTATATGACTTCCCGTCAGTGCTCAATAGGAACTATATGGATATGTCAAACAACTTTCATATTATAAGCCAATGAATGTGGCCCATTATAAGTAAAGGGAAATTTGTAGTAATTAAAAAAAAAAATTGTCATAATTTCCAAAGTCCAAATTTCTGAAAATTGAGAACAGACTTTGTTTCAATGAAGCTACATATAAAATTTTAAATGAATCCAAGTACTTTCTTGCTGATGAAGATGCTGCTGGATCTGAATTGAACACATTGAGCTTAAAAACATGAACTGATTAGTCATGAAACTGTTTATATTACAGCAGATTATGACGATTGAATAGTTGAAACTAACAAGTTTAAATGTAAAACACATACTTAAAATACAGGCTTCACTGAGTCTAAAATATCTGAAAGTTTCACTGTTTCAACTGAATTAGAGAAAAAAGTATGTTTTATATTGTGCAAAAGAAGAAGAAACAAAATGGATGTCAATCTACATTTGTTATATTGATCCCTGTTTTTGGATTAGTGGATCTGTGATTCTGTGTTTACATAAGTTATTTCATATAATCTATTGTATGTAACTGCAGAGAAGCAAAATTAACCCTGTAAAGCCTGAACTCTTACATCATTGACCGAAAATTCCATTTATGTGAAAATTTATTGGTCCTTCTGAACAACCCCCCCATTTTTTTTTTTTTTTTTAAATATCAACTATCATGTATGAGTTTAAATGTTGCATCATATTTGATATATCACGTCTCAGTGTTCAAATATTATTTTTGAACAAACAAAAACAATGTAACACAAGCACGTGTAAAAAATATGTAATTTGTATTTAATAATGTATTACAAATTTGGTAAAGTTCTGCCTCCTTCCTCATTAATGACAGTCTTGTAGTGTCACTGCAAAGGCCTCTGGTCAATGAATTCCTCCCCCTGGTGGATTATCTGTGTATTGCATGTATCTAATTGTATACATCGGGATTTTCAAGAAAAACAAATATCACATCGCTCATGTAGAAGGCTTCAGAACTCATTTATCAAATATGATATATTTGACCTTATAGGGTTAAAACTAAAACTTAGCATGTACATTTGTTGTCAAACTATCTGAACTTGGGAAACATAGAATTCAGTAAAATCTATTTAGAAGTCAGCTGTTGCACTTTCATTGAGTACTCCACTCTAATTATTAAATGATGCTATTTTGATCACAATTATAGTGTTTGAGGATTTTTTTTAATCAAATCCTTTTTATATTCAATATTTTTTGCTGAATGTTTGTTTTTAGTAAAAATACTATTTAATAAGAAATTCAGAAAAAAAAAAAGGTCTGAATGACTTGTGTTCTGTACATTATCCCTCATATAACTGAATATACATGACAATTAAAGAATAAAATGAATGCAAGTACTGAATGTGATAATTCAGTCTCTTTTGGTTTATTATCACACTTTACTATGTTCATGAACTAAGACTCTCCACACGTACATTAAACAAAACACGAAACACAACGGACACTTAACTTCATCATTCATAGAATTTTGACTCTTTATTCTGGTACATTTATAAGGAAATAAAAAAGTAGAATCAAGCAGGTAAACAGAAATATTCTTAATTTTGCAAAATAGGTTTCCAATCAGAAGCTACAGACTAAACCCTGTAGACAAAAATTGCACATATAAAGAACTCGATTAATAATACACTAATGCACCAGCAGGAACACTGTCCATGCCCAATGTACGCACTCTCATGCTTAATGGCAAAACTGACAGCATGCCAGGAGGATTTCCAACCTGCTCATTTCCCTGTCTTTGCTTCTACAAATTCACCTCCTGTAATGTATTCTCCTCTTGCAGAAGATAAAAATCCCACTCTTTCTTTCGTGCCATTTTCCAGAACCTTGTGCCTGAAGAAACATCTAAAAGCCAAAAAGTTTGGTGTTGCTTCCTCCCTTAAAATTAACCTCCTTTTAAATCATCTGTAACGCAAACATAGCAGAAATAGAGCAGAGCATGCAACAAACTGAAATGATAAACAAAGTTTGCTAAGAGTTGGTTATTTGCATGTGTGGATTTCTTTCTTTTTGGAGATGTTAGTTGCAGTAACAGTCGCAGTGAAATTGTCAGACCATGGCCAGAAATGATCATTGTAAAATATGGAAATACCTGTTAAACTCTTCAGCCTCTTTTTTTTTTTCCCATTATGGCTTTAGTTACTGAGCAGACGAAGCGCTTTGGATACATAAGTGACACCATATGAAAGATAATTGGGGTCTACATATATCTCATATTAGTCATGTAAACACTGGCAGATTAGTAGATTTGTTGTAGCTGGTCTTTCATCATTTCCCATTTAGTTTTTTTTGGTTCTTTTTTTTCTTACAAATCACACTAATAATGCACTGAAATTCATTCCAGAGCAGATGTTCTCAAATCTATATTTTATATATATATAAAAAAAATATTCTAGCAAAAAGCAAAAATCATCAAATACATGAAACATAGAATTGCACTTGCGCTACAAAAGCATCTTAAGCAGTTTCTCCCCGCACGAGCAGAGACAAGGTCTTAGAAATGTATGTATTTGGCCCCTGGAGACGATGATCTGCAGCTGATACGGTCGTGACCTTTTACCATCTGACACTTCTGAGATTTCCAACCGTGTACATTGGCCAAATCTCAAACGTTCTGCAAGAAGCGAGCAACAAATTATTCAGTGACACAGAAACAAACACACAAAATAAAGAACTAAAGAGGCAGAAATCGCAAAGGCAGAAAAAAACCAAAACACTGTAAGTCATATGTGGCATTTTGTTGTGAGCAGTGAAGGCTAGTGTAATATGGCAAATTATTAGTTATATATGCTACACATGCTCTATATTTTACAGACAAAACGTAGGCTATGCCATATACCGTGTATGCCCCGTGTCCAAAAATATCCCTTTACCCCTTTTATTTTACACAAATTTCACCCTGAGATTTAATAAAACAAACATCCTTCAAGTGGTTTAAGTTGCAACAACAATCCACTAACTCCTATCTTAGCACTGTCATTGACTTTAATAAATACATAATCAGATGACTATCGGACTGACCTTACAGTATATACATTAAATACTGTACTTATACGAGAATATAACGTCCTATATATTATGACAGATAGAAGCAAACAGTACATCAACCAGTCGTACTGAGAAGAATACATACAGCACAGTTTAGGACAAACGCAGCTCTGTTTTCAGAGCTCCGCAGATGCAGAGCTTCTGGAGAAACCAAATGCTTCACTAAGATATAAACATAGACGAATTCCCACAGCAGCACAGAGGGATTTCTGAACTATTTTACTTTTACGTTTACACACATTTTCAGCTATTCTACTGCTGCTGAAAGAGTAAGACAGATGGATGTGCTGCAGCAGCTGTTATGTTATTGCAAATGTATTGTATATCACCAGAAATAGATCTGTGTGCTCTAATATATCTAATAATCTCTGAAACCAACCTATGGCTCCCAGGGACAAGACGACAGTTTGTCCTAAATCGCTAACCCACTTATTTTAAAACTCTGGCTCTCTGCAAAACAAAACAAATACCCCTCCAGGAAGATGACGCTGATGTTTTACTTTAAAGTGATAAACCATGATGATCTATTTTTTTTTTTTTTTTCCTTACCATGATCTAGTGGTAGTGTTGATGTCCCTTATATGGATACAAAACTATATGGCATATATGTTCTATCTATTTATATTTCATAATTCCTTCAAAATCTAAAGAAAAAGAAGCTGCATGAAAAAATAAATATTAAGATTGGAAATGCATAATCAGATTTAAAGCTGCAGTAGGCAGAAATCAGGAGAGAAAACATTAGAATTGCAAATATAAAGCCTCCTCCTGCAGCTTTGTCCACCCTATGAAGCGTCAAAGCTGCAAAGTAGACACATGCCTGATGGAGTTCAGACAGCGATCAGACAGGTGTCAATCATTCATTTTCTAGATTAAATATACTCAAGTTGAAGATCAGGCCTGGATGAAATAGTTTAAAATGGAAAATTTATGGGTCCGTGGTTTTGTACACAATGGGAAATAAGAGTTTTCTGATGATCTTTGAGTGGTGTTGTGTTTATAAAGATCAGAAAATTACATTTACAACACTGTCAAGAAAAATGGATGAGTATTAGCATCAGTTCAATGTAACCAGAACTGTTGTGGATCGACTGAGTCTGTCCATGAGGAGAACTCTGGCAGTTATCGATGCTAACGGTTATAGATCCAGCCTTTTTAGAATTTGATCATATGAAAACACTAGTTTATTTCTAGTTTAATTAGTGGGAAAAAAATGTGTTAATGAGATATTTTCTGCGTAGAATCTACAGAATGCAGATCCATTTACAGATTCCAAGCTTTGTGGTCAAGGATTAAAAAAAAAAAAATTATATGGTGAGTTTTAGAATCTATCCCCACTCTCTGAAAAGATTGGTAACTGCACAAAATCTTCCATCCAAAGCCTGAAAACAGAGGAGGCGCAGAAGTCTAGTTTTCGCTCAGTACTATTATAATATGCAGAAAGGTTACAATGGAAATTCTGTCAAAGGGAACAAAATGCCTACTGAAGCTTTAATTGTGCAAAAATAACAAATGTAAGGTAAAAGGAATGACAGCCCACAGTATGTGCACTGAGGTTTCATATGGAAATGCACTGAAGGTGTTGGTCAGTGGACGGTTACAATAGTCTCAAAATGTCTTCAAGATATGACAAGCCGCTCTCCTGATCAGAATCTGGCCGACACAAACACACAAGGTGCATCCAAGATTTTCTAATGTTCCCTTTTTACGCTTTTATGCCACATCAACAGCAAAAGCTTGAAAAAAAAAAGAAAAAGGAAATTCTTGTCAACTTCTGCTCCATTCACTTGTGTGTTTTTGGTTTCAGTTGAGCAGCCTTGGCCTGTGCCAGTTTAGTCTGGATGTCGACGGGCCTTTCGAAGAAGCCGACGATGGCCGGCTCATTCAGCAGCGACGCCAGGACCTGCTCGAATGAAAATGACCATTCCACCTCCGTCAGGTCGGATGCTGCGTCCTGACTGTTGTGGGGGCTGGAAGTGTCGGAGCTCTCCGGAGTGGTGGAGGCGTCTTCGGCTGAAGATTCCTCCCCGGAGACGTGGGCGGACTTTGAAGTCTCGGCCGGGCTGCTCGGCTCCTGCAGCCTCCGTCCAACCTCCTCCATCCGCAGAAGGAGGCTGGTCACATGGGCCACGGCGCGGTACAGAGACTCTTCCTCTGGATCCCCGTGAAATATGTTGTACAGGGTCTTGGAGAACTGGATGAATTGAGTCTGAAAGAGGAAAAGCATGACACATGAATAAACTTTATTAGATAAAATAGGACCAATTGCCTTGTTCCAGCATGTTCCGTGAAGAATCAGTAACAAGGTGCATATGCAAGGCCGTCAGGTTCTGCTCATGTTAGAGTCCTGTGGTCTTCATGCAGATCAGTCTTCCTAATAGAAGAGGGCGGTATTTTCACAGGAGAACTCAACAAATTCCTTAAGTAACGTCCTATCAGTGCTCAATAGTAACTATATTGATGTTAGAGATTAAACATTTCCATTATTTCTACTGTCAAATATTTTAAAAGTCTCCTTAGTGTTTATAATAAACTCTGTGAACTATTTCAACCCCATCATTGGTCTTTCTCCAAAAAATAAATAAATAAATATGGGCCAAATTTGTAATATTTGAAAACTTCATCAAAAATTCCAAAATCTAAATTTTTCTAAACTGTGGACAAACTTTCTAGATATTGTCCCAAGGAAGCTACATACTTTTTTTTTTTTAAATCAAACCGACTGGTTGTTTTGTCAGAGAAACTGTTTGAGGAAATTGCTAACAAATACGACCACAAACACAGACACAGTGGTTTGACAATAGCCCGAGGTCATCCGGTGAGTTAAAGAATGGACTGAATGAAATTACCTGGTTAATCCTGGGGAGGTCCTTTATGGTCTCCTCTTTCTTAAGGATTTCATTTTGCCATTGTTTCAGGTAGGCCTGCAGATCCACTTTTCCTCGACCTGTAAATGTCATGTAAAATCTGGACTGAAACTTCAAAATGTAAAACATGATATATCAGGGTTCCTACAGGTTCCGACAAGTAACTTTTAACACTTTGTAAGACCTTTTTAAGACTACTTACAGCAGAATTTAATACCTATTTCACAGCCATATTGACAAAAAAATGTGACCCCTAGAATTTAGGAAATTGTATTTATTTCCTCCGGTGTCTTGATTTCCACCGTTCCAAGTCATTTCTCATCGATAGTGATAACTAGTTCTTAATTTGAATGTAAATTGTCGGGTTAGAACGGGTGGAATGGAGTCGACTAATGTTACTTTGTTTGTGGCTTGAACATTTCCCACACACGTTTAAGGACATTTATGCCAACATAACTTAAGACCTAATATATCAAATTTAATACTTTTTAAGGTATTAAATGCAGATTTGTAAATTCAAGACTTTTAAAGACCCTGCAGAAACCCTGTAGATTCAATTAGTGTATAACAATAATAATAATATAATGATAGTAATAATCCTCAGTTGTAGAACACATATTAAAAGACAAGTTGGAAAGTGAAAAAAACATACAGGAAATATAAAACCTCATGTTGTGCAAAGTAATTCAAGTATAATCAATGTTTTATTCTTGATCAATATGAAGAATAATTCTTCCTTTGGAGACCTTATTGACTGTGAATGCATTTAAATAATAATCATGTTTATTTACATAAATACACACCGATACCATTGAAAGTGCTGCAGTGTTACCGGTGTTTGTTGTTGATGGTGCACATACAATATACAGTTATATATGATATAAAATATACAGAACTGTGCAAAGTCTGAAGCCAACATTAGGTTTGTTGTTTAAATAATGTTATAATGACCACATGTGCATTCCTCTGTCTCTGTATTAAGATCCAATCTAAATATATGGGAAGACTATCAGGGAAAACCAAAGTTGTTGTATTTAGTGGGTCGTCTCTTATGATTTAATGCATTCAGTTTCTGATATTGTATGCCAGGTTTCATTTAATGCACGTCAGATGTTTCTGCCCTTTTCTGTCATGGGGTCAGAGGTCACACTAAATAGTGATATTAACCTTTACAACTCATTTAATTCTTTTTTTGTGTGTGTCTTTTAACGTTGTGCCCATATTCCCTTTATTTTCTTGTTAAATCTGAAGAAAAGGGAATGAGAAATAAATATGTATGGTTATTTCAACTCTGAAAGGTACAGATGACCTAAGCCTTTTGTACAGTCCTATAGAAGACTTTTATTATTTTTTTATAATTATTTTGCATCATGCTTTATCTTGTGTTCATATAAAAAGCAAAAAGACCCACATAAAACATAGGAATAAAACAATAAAAGTACTAAAGAAAATGGAAAAGTCCAATGCAGAATACAAATGGAATTACATGAAAGAAATGAGATAAAAGTACATTTTAAGCTTATAATTACACAAATCAACTGACTGTGGTGAAATGACAAGACATATTACCTCTTTCAGGGCTTTTCCTTATCACTCCATCTTCTGGAAGTTCAAATGCTGAAATGTACATAAGCAACATGTGAATAAAATTAGCACAGGGAATAACTACAGTATAGTCAAAGAAAGCATGCAAGTATTAATAAAGGATTAGAAATATAGGAGGAAAAGGAAAATTTAAGCAGTTTTAAAGTGAAAGGAAGAGTAAAGAGGCTAACCAGTGAGTCTACTCAAATGAGAAGAGTCTTCAGTCACTGGAATAAAGTGCTGGATTCTTTGTTCCTTTATGTGTAAAGGACTACCTGTGAAAGCTAGAAGACACTGCTGGTAAGTATGAAGGAAGGATGAAAGACACAAAGACAGAGGATGCGAACAAGCAAGAGATTAATAGAAACAGAAAATGCAGAAAATAAAGTGCGCGTTTTGTTTGTTTATTTTGACAGCGTCCTACACAGTCTCATCACGTCCTGCAGTGACACAGCTGAACACATTATGGAGGCTGTGATGACCTTAAACTAAAAGGTTAGATTTAACGTGCTGTTAAAAGAACGCATCGAGTTCAGTTAATTTGTGGGGAAAAAAACAGGACAATTTGTGCTTTACGTCACCCTTTGACCCATGTGTTATTGAATGTGCATCTTTTTAAGCATCATAAAGGCAGACAACAAAACAACACTTGGCCATAAATGGACACTTAACATATAAAAAAAAGCCCAGAATTAACTGCTTTCAGATTTCTTTTCATGATTAAAACACACACTTTTGACTAATGCGGCCATTATTCCATATGGAAATCAAAAATAACCAAATGAGCTTTAATTCAATAATTTACTTATCTAACAAATTAAAATCAAACAAAAAAAATACTTCTACTTTTGAGTCTAAAATAATGATGATGATGATGATTCTTCTATTTTTTTTTAAATTACATAACCCCATATCACGCCTGTATCACTTTAATAGTGTTCACAGCAGAGATACGCTGCTCTTGTGTGCACTAACCAAAAGAAAAAAAGTGTGTGTGTGTGTGTGTGTGTGTGTGTGTGTGTGTGTGTGTGTGTGTGTGTGTGTGTGTGTGTGTGCGTGCGTTTAAAAGTTCTCCTCTGCCAGGTTTAGGGTCATCTGCTCATTCGTATCTCCTAGAATGGTACAGGCGGA
>JAPSES010010644.1:0-14115 GCA_029822895.1 Maxillicosta whitleyi
TATATATATAAATATTGACAAGTCTGCATTTTTCTCTTTAAATGTGGAAAAACTGCAAACGCAACATTACATTATGGTAATATTTACATTCACAAACTATCCTTTCATTAAAAAAAACTTGAGTATTCAGGAAAAATAAGGTCGTTTTAACCATGTTGTGCCTGTTTCTACATGTTTTGCACATTTGTAGATCCACTGTGATGTAACGTATGTAAGTAATGTCTTTTAAATAAACTTTAAATTCATATGTTATTGTTGATGATTTTAATTTCTGTTTTAATTAAATTCTTTGTTATTATGTTTTTCCATTTTCACTTTTTATGCCTCTTGTGATGCTTTTGTGTCTCATGTAAAGCACTTCGAATTGTACATAAATATAATAATTTAAATAAACTTGCCTGTTCTTAAGAAATGTCAGGTTTTTCGTGGTTGTTCAGGTTCTTCACATATTTTCATGAAAGGATAGTTTGTGATTATAAGCATATTCATCGTGTAATTTTGCAAAGACAAATATGATTTATAGGTTATTTTTCTATTTTTATGTTTTGGATGGTATTAGTCTGTATGTGGCGCCCTTTAACTACAATGACTCGATAACCCCCCCGGCCTAAATATTAAGCAGAGCAGCAGATTCCAGCTCTGATACAGAGGAATATTCAACCCAAGAAAGGTCGACCACGACAGAAGAGTTACTGAACTAAACACAAACGTTCCCCGTCTGAGTAGAGTTAATACGTCTCTATAGAAGAACGGAACGGTCCCATTATCCTCAGTGGGATCAGACGTGGATGTGGAACCGTCTACACACACACAAAACACACTGGTGTCTGGTTCGACAACAGATTGTGTCATTTCGGTCGTCAGTGTTCATGTCTTTGAGCGGTCCTTCTTCAGTGCGTTCACAAGTTCGTCAAACATTCAGTGTTCAAGAAAATATTCCTATCTCCCCCTCCCAACGTTGCCCCCGTTCTTGGGCTGAGGTGCTTCGCCGCCTTTTTTTCCAGTTACTTGTTTTTTAAAGCTCGGCGCTGGCACACGGGTCCAACCGGAGGAGTGTCCTCTTAGGAGACCTCCTGTCCCACGGAGGTCGAGCAGCTTTGACTTTTCCTCTTTTCCGTCTACCTTCTTGTCTTCAACTTAGATGACTGCGTCTGTTCCGCCAGCGCTGTGTTGGACTTGATCACAGACCTGTAAGTGTCACAAAACAGTTCAGAATTAGCATCACATCTCATAAACATAACCACACATCTGAAAAATCAAGATTCAAGGACGTTTATTATCAATATGTGCACATTCTGAAACTTTTCTTATGCACTTTTTGGACTGGATTAGTTACACTTAACCACCTAATTCAGAAAACTACCACAATTGGGAGGGGTAAATCCATCCCCCCCCCCCAGTCGTCTTTTATGTATGATGTACGGTTTGTTGAACCCCAATTCTGTAGCTGACGTAACACATTCAGATGGACTAAAATCTATTATTACTTTACCAACGTGCCCATGTAAAACTAATCCAGTCCAAATAGGGCCTTAGCCATTCAGTTAGATTAAAAAAACATTCCAGAACATGTACATTATATATAGAAAATGAATGCAAAACACAGTTTGTACAGTTAAAATGCAATTTGTGTGCAAATGAAATCTTCAATCTGATTAAAATCTCTTCGTTTACCTGAGGGATTCCAGCAGTTTGTTGTTGTTTTTGTCTGAGGCATTTGTAGACGAACCCATGACATCACCTCTTGGATGTTCTGAGCTGTGGGCAGATAAACAGCATTAAATCAGCGATTCACCACATTAAACACGTTGTTTTGTTCTAGTGTATCACTTGAAGCAAGAACAGATCAGGGTCATCCAAGCAATTTCCTTAGAACTCAGAACTAATATATATTTGAATGCCTTATGGGCAGGGATCCAGGGCGAAGGCACGGCCGAGATAACATCTAGACAGCTTTTAGTCTGTACTGGTGGTTTTATGGCGACAAAGACGCAACAAAACCGGTTAAAAAAAAGAAGTAACTTCCTAAAAATAGAAGCCCGGCTGTTTAATAAACCACCTTTTGAACGCCTTCTTTGAAAAACAGGCCATTATCTGGGCTATGACTGTTACCCTCATGTGTTTGTAATGTTATCACAGGCTTAATCGTTCTGTTTTCTCTGATTCATCCTCATGTACCTGAACTGCACACATGACTGACAATGGAATGACGGCCCTTCATACCATCGCAGGAGGGTATGTGATGGTAGGCCACTGTTCGCTGTGGGTCTACGTAAGAGGAAAGAGGGATGATGGAGGAAGAAGAGCGCTCACCTTTTATGGCAAAAGTCGGAGCAGGTTTTATCGGCCACGTTGGCACATTTGCAGCGGTCCGATGAACGGCGGCGCCGGTGAGAGAGGGGACTTCCAAGGCCGTATGGAAGAAGTTTACTGTAAAGGAAAATGAAAGCTGTCAGGGTGGTTCTGGTAAATATGTGCTATGATAGTAGAGCTTTACAAAAGGCAGGGTTAAGGTTAGAGCGGGAGGGGTCAAACATGAGCAAAACTGGACCAAAACTGGCAAGAATGTCAAACTTTTTAGTTCAGGAGCCAAATAATTCAGTCAACTTTGATCTCAAGTGGGTCCGATCAGTCAAATACTATCATAATAAGCTATAAATTAAAAACAACTCTAAGATTTTCTTTTTGCTTTAGTGCAAAAAGTAGTTACATTAGAATATTTACTAACTACACTGTCAAAAAAAAGTGTATAATCTACATAACCATGAACAACCTGAAATGTATTAACCCTTACATACTTAGTCAGGCCAAATTTGAACCATTTTGACATTCAACAGTAGTAAAAAAAATACCATTAGCATCATTATTTTATCCTGAAATTTAATGACTTTCACTAAATTTTGCCAAAATACACAAACCTTTTGTACAGGTGCTACAGATTTTTGGAAACTGAGGCTGGTTCGGGTTAATTTTATATATAAATCATAATGTTTTTTTTAATGTTTTTATGTAAAACAGGACATGATACTGTGTGATAGTAGCTGTTTTTATCCAAAATGAGTTTGTAAAACTTAAAAAAAATATGCTCTTCCTGCACATTATATTTCTATATTACATATATGTATTAATGTGGGCTAGTCTATTTAGATATTCTATATAAATCTGTAGTTCATTTGGTTTAGATACTTACTATGAGGGAATATGGGTTAAATTTGACCTGAAACAAACTGTGAAGGCTGAAGAAATTAACAGTTTATAAGAGATAAGAAAAATAAGTGTAATTTTAACAATATTCTGCCTGTTATTAAATGTTTTGTGCCTTAATAGTGCATCCTTTTGTTAAAATTGCAGATTTTTAAAATTCTGTATATGACATGATGCTGTTATTTTACTGGTTTGACCCACGTGAGCTCAAACTGGACTGAATTTGACCCCAGAACTAGACTTTGTGTTCCAGTGTTTAGTGTCAGGGTTCAACCTCCCACTCCAGCCCCTAATGTAAACCTCTGGTTGTATCTCCGAAGCCTCACCTTGGTGTGTTGACCCAGATAATATCTAGGTGGCAGAAGTAAATGCATTCCTTATCATCCCAGCTGTTGCAGGAGCAGCGCTTGGTCCTGACTCTGTGCGGATGCCGGGCCTGGACGGGCAGCTCTCCCTGCTCTGATAAGGGGAATCCGCAACCTAGAAAAACACAAAAGGTTCCCAGATTAAAAAGTGCCAACTAATGTTCTGGAGGATGACTGTGCACGTTAAGTGATTAAATACAAACAAATCCACTTGGCAGGCTCACACCCACTGGTGCACTACAACAAATGTGATCTTGATTAACAGTGTAACAACTCTATCTGTCAGGGAAACTTGATCCAAGTCAAACAGTTTTGTGAATATGGTTGAATTGATAATTCTGTGGTCGTACGGTGCGATTAGTTCATAATAGAAGGTGGGTAATTTATCAAAAAAACCAGCATTCCAGGAGTCAGAACTGTATTTGATGAGTGGCAGGAGGCCGAGTTCAGCAGCATCAAATAATAAAATACAACTTCAATACTGTTTTGCCTTATTTAACTTTGCTTAAAATCCCTTTTGTAATGAATGAACATACAAAAAAACCCAGAAAAAAAGCCCAAAAATCACTACTCATGTATAAAAATCCAAGCAATAAATGAAATAATACTCACTTTCTTGCAGAGCCAGGCTGATGATGAAGAGCACAACAAGTGTTTTGACAGAAGCCATGTTCATCCTGTGGTTTTTGAAGTTAAAACAGCAGCGGTGGCGTCTTCACAAACTCCTCCAGAGTCTTTAAAGTCCTGTGTGTTCAAGCTGTGGAGCAACAGGTGCTTTGTGTTCATGTCTCGCGCAGGACGTCTACTTATACACCCCCCCCACGGCTGAGATCATGATGTGGCCGTGGCCCCTCCCACCGCTCCAGACTGTGTGTGTCTGTGTGTGTACGCAAAGTAGGACTGTTACACAACACAGAAAATACTTCACCTGCACTTCATGTTGTGCACAAGTGACCGTCAGCGCCCCCTACAGGAACAGAAATGAAGGATAACTTTCTAGTGGTGGCCAGTATCTTTCCATTACAGTACATAAAAAAAAAAAAGGATGTGTACAGTTAATTTAAAAAAGGCACTAAAACTATAAGTAGAAATGAACAAATATTTTCATTCATGTTTCCAGAGTCAAAAAAATGTATAAATTAAAGATCTGAACAGCCACCGACGACCAAAACCAGCTACTCATCTAAAATATTTAATAATTTCTGAAAAAATAAACATGTAAATAATTAGTGTAAAATACAGTTAATTATCTTTTCATGGTATCTTTTCAGATATTCAGAGGCTTCGTAGTTACCGTGGAAACACCGTCATCTTCTACAACATTCACCAATAAAACCCATGGAGTTTTATGTTTCATGTTTAGTTAATGATATATTTTGCCAAAAAAAGGTCACTTTTTCTTCAGTTTTCTCTGTTTTTGATATAATAAGAATCCGCTTTAATCTGAGCGTTTATGAACATCTACATGATCAGTGAATTAAATATAGGAAAATATCTGATATTCACAGGAAAAATGCTAAATACAAAGAATAATATTATAATAAATGGTAGTAAATAACTTAAGAAAAGCTAAATATAGAGAACAAATATATATTTTGGAACTGCCACAAAAGTAGCACTGGGTCTTTATGGGTTAATTCTTTTCTTTTTTTTTCCATCCTGCATTTTTGCCCTTTTCCATTTTGCTAAGAGTGATTTTCACTCTTAGGTGTTTTTTTTTTTTTTTTTTTAATATGATATCTTTTTTTTCCATAATCTATTTTCCTGTCACTTGCAGAAGATTACTACCTGTTATAATACAGTTAGACAGACGCACTGTCCTGTCAGGAACCATCTGTTCTAGATCTAGTTCTAGTTCTGGGGGGGGGGGGTAAAATCCACATCCTGACCCTGAGGGGCAACATCCTGGTCCCCCAGCACAACAGATATTTGATATTTGTTGTGTATTCATACATGCTGTACCACATTTGTCCAACAGTCACCACTAAAGCATTCACATGATTCTGGGCATAGCAAGGTATGTGCAAGTTCATTAATTTCCAAAATTATTAATATGCCGCAAAATATTGGTCCTATCAACCTGCCGTTTTTTCTAGTCTCTACCATGACCAAGAACACAAAAGTATGTCAAACTGCAGCAGTCAGCTCTATCTGGATGTTGTGTGATGCCTGAGACACACACACACACACACACACACACACACACACACACCTTTTTAGGGGTGGGTCTTGCCAACAACCACGATATGATACATATCCTCATACAGGGGTCACGATACAATATGTATTGCGATATATGTGCATTCCGGTACATGATATTCAACGCGCATATATTTTTCTTTCTTTTTTTACATTTTTTTTTTACAGTTTTTACTTTTTGAATATTTAAAGAAAACAGACACATGTATACCCAAATGTTATTTTTTAAATTTTGTTGTAGAGCAATAATTCCACTGTAGTTCATGTAAAACACTGCATTAAGAACTTGGCTGTAATGCACAAATAAAGTTGGCTTTAATAAACTTAAAACATGAAAAGTCAGATGAAGTTTCAGAAACTTGATAAACTAATTATTTGTTGCATGTGAAATATCGATACTGACGCCTACGTATCGATACGTGTATCGTGAAGAGGCTCGTAATGCTATATCCCCATATCGATATTTTGAACACACCCCTACACCTTCAGACGATATAAGATTTACTGCATTAATTTACTGATGTTTTATACCAGGTTTTATTCAACACACGACAGGTGTTTATGCTGTTTCTTATAATGGGGTCAGGGGTCACATTAAATACTAATATTAACCTTTTAACCCATTTCATTAAAAAAAAACCAAAAAAAAAAAACCAAGGAAATGAGATGGTGAAATGTTACTGTTTAATAACCTGATTCTTTATCTAAGTAATTCTTTATCAGTTTACTGTAGAAGAACAACAGTTGGTGGCTGGTTTTCAAAACAAACTCAGTAAAGGTTAATGGTTATTGGGAAACTGCTGAATCATACATATGGCATTTAGTTGGTACTGAGAAATAAACTTCTGAATCATACTCATTACACAGCTACTTGCTAAAGAAATGGACAGATTCACAAAAATATTGAGTTAAAATTGAATTAATTTAATATATTTTACTGATGTCTGATGGAACACTGTAAAAAATGACCGAAGAATTAACATCAAAAAGTTGTAAAATTACTACATAAAAAAACTTAAATCAAATATAGGTGTAGTTTTTACAGGAAAAGTATGTTCACAAAACCAGATTTGTACATAGAAATATATATTTCTATGTTTTGAGGAAATAAAACTACATTTACAAACAATGTGATGCCATTTAAACTAACAATAATGTTGAACAGCCTATTTGCTTTTTTTTTTTTTTTAACCCATGAAGATCCAGTGTGACATTTGTGGCAGTGTCCAAATATGTTTATTCTCTATATTTAACCATATGTAAGTGATTTATCACCATTTATTGTAATTTTTATCTTCTGTATTTTGTGTTTCTTTCAGTGAAAATCAAGTATTTTCCAACATTTAATTGGTTGATCATGTAGATGTTCATAAAAACTTACAGCAAAGTTAAGGATTATTGTATCAAAAATAGAGAAAACTGAAGGAAAGTGACTTTTTCAGTCAAATCTAACATTAACTGAACATAAACCCAGTGTGTCCATCTACTGTAAGTGATCCAACTTTTACTGGTGAATCAATGTTGAAGAACATGACGGTGTTTCCATGGTAACTACGGAACCTCTGAACATCCAAATGGGTCATATCTGAACGAAAAACTGTATTTTACACTAAGTATTTACATGTATTGATAGAATTAGTGGATCAACAGGTTTGGGTTTTATGTGTTAAAATAAAAAAGTACTAAAAAGTAAACATTTAACATTTCAAACATGTAAATTAACCCTTTCATGCATGAATTATGAGAACCTTAATCAAGATTTTTTCCCTGTTTTTATTCCTCTTTGGGTATGGGGGAAAAAAAAACACGTGATTGATTTTTAAAGAACCTATTTACAGTTTTAAAAAAAAAGTGTTTAATTTTACAGGTAAAGAAATATGTATTTACTGATATATGATGTGAAGAGTATGAAATAAAAATATCTTTAATGTACCTGATCTGGTGTGTTTAATACGACGGAGCATTAGGGTCATTCATGAAGGAGAAGATATTTTTTGATATGACGAGATTAAAGTCAACATGTCGAAATTAAAGTCGAAATTCCGAGGATAAAGTTGAAATTGGATGTCGACTTTAATCTTTATGGGACATCAACTTTATTCTCGACATTTCCAAGTTTAATATCGACATATCAAGTTTAAAGTCGACCCATCAAGATTAAAGTCGACATCAAATTTCAACTTTATTCTTGGAATTTCGACTTTAATGTAGACATGTTGACTTTAATCTCGTCATATCAAAAAATGTCTTCTCCTTCATTGTAGTTTAATATACCTGCATGGAGATAAAATGGAAAAAAAAGTTTAAAGAAAATTTTTTTGCTTTCTTTTTTTTTTTTTTTTACACTTAAACACGTCGCTGCAGAAAAAATTTATCTAGAACCGCAAAGTTACACTAATGGTGTGAATGTCAGTGTTTGGGATGATGCATAAGCCTCTACTGTGTTGGCTGATATGGAACTAAAACAGTAAAATCCATAAATATAAAAGAAAACCCCTTTAAACAGCTGCAGTGACCACTGTGTATGAAAGGGTTAATGGGTGGCTATGGCTCAGATAATAAAGTAGATCATCCAAAAATTAAAGGGTTGGTAGTTTGAATCCCTGCTCTGACTGCCCGCATGTCCTCAGACACTGAACCATAAATTCCTCCTGTGGGGTCTGGTGTCTTTTTAAAGTACTTTAAGCACCACAAATGTGTATAAAATGCTTTATATAAGTGCCGTCCATTAACAGTTTGAGGTGTTTTTACCGTTTTTCTGTAAAAACAACAGGATTTTTTTTTACAGTGTAGAAAAATGGTTGTTATTTATCTGTGTATTCTGTTAACTACATAGAATTTAATAATAAAAATCATCATCACTTGAAATATGCAACTGATTTATAAATATGGCAGCGTGAATAAAATAAAGTGACGAGCTCAGATGAATATGATTTTAATTGCCAGGAGGTTCTCGACTGAAACCACCTCTCAATTCCCAACTTTAGCCCCAATGTAGATGAAACATAAAACGGAAAAAATGCAGATTATGTAAAGAGGAGTGTCTGTAAGTACATCCATGGGCTTGAACATGGTGTAAATAAGTCTGAGGACATGAGTAGGTGGAATTTCTCTGTAGAAATCCAATAAAAGTAACCCTTAAAATCCTAAAAGTGGTGAAATACTTACAGTTTTACAGTAATTTGACATTTGTTTGACGAATAACAAAGCACATTCTGTGAATTATAGGTAAAAACACAAATAAAAATGGTAAAACTGACAAATATTACACAATATAAGGCATGTTTCTGATGTATTAATATATGTTTCAGCTACATGAGGTCGACCCAGTTCAGCCGCTGCTTTATAAAGAGATGAAAAGTGTAACAGTCACTATAATAAATAAAACAGCTGTAAACGATAACCTTCGGAACAAACTGTAGTCTGGAATCACCAACGTCTACAAAAGACCAGACACAAAACATATTTCATTAACACCTGACACCGGCTGCATATTTACACTGAATATGAAAAATCTGAGTTAAAATGATCAGATTTAACCTCCTGAGACCCTGCAATGCATGTTTGTCCTACGTAGGAGACAAATGTTTCGCAGTTTTACTTATAAAATGATGTCAGTTGAAAAGGAAATAAAAATTATTTTAAAAATGTATCTGAAAAAGACTCTCGGATTGTGCAGTTTCCAATCAGGACAATAGTTTAATGTAAAAATGTAAATGTTCCTGGAGGAGGTTAACCCATAAAAACACAAACATCTAATGATCTAAACAGATGATCCATTAAACCTATTAAAATATGGAAATAATTGGTGTAAAATGCAGTTTTTCATCTTTTCATGGTCATCAGATATGACATATTTGGACGTTCAGAGGCTCCGTAGTTACCATAGAAACACCGTCATCTTCTACAACATTGATTCACCAGTAAAACCAATGGAGTTGGATCAATGACAGTGGATGGACACACTGGGTTTATGTTCAGTTAATGATACATTTGACTGAAAATGTCAATTCTTTCTGTTTTAATACAATAAACTTAAATTTACGCTGAGCTTTTATGAACATCTACACGATTAGTCTATTAAAAAATAGGAAAATAGATGATTTTCACTGGAAAAAATGCTAAATTCAGAGAATAATTATAATAAGTGGTGATAAATCACTTAGGAAATGTTAAATTGAGAGAAAAATTCATTTGAGAACTGCCACAAAAGTCACACCGTTAGCCATAACTCCATATTATGTATATTTTAGTCTAAGTGAAGGGTTGTCACTTCGTTTTAATCAGAAACCTAATGTAATGGGACGTGCACTGATTTCAGAAGTTTTCCTGACCATTTATAAATGAACTGACAGAACACCGTAGTCCAACAGACAGGAGGTTATGTGAGGCTGCGACATCTGTTATTGGTGTTTTTTTTTTTTTTTTCCAGAGGCGCTGGGCTGTGGATGAACGTGGAGGCGGCAGGAAAAACACACAGAGGAGTGTGCATGTGCCACACGGCTGATACCGTGGCGATGAAGTGAAGCAGAGCTGTCAGCACCCTCCGCAGGAAGCTGAGCTCATGGCAACATCAGCCCACACAAAACCTACGCTGTCACACAGACAATATCCGAGCATGTAACACCGCCTGACCTTCGTAAAGAGATACGCAGCCGCCTGTCATGTCGGTTTTCTGCAAACCCACACAAACCGCCGTGCACGCAGTTCACTGGCAAACAGACAGAGCCCTGAAAGAGAAAGACGTCCACACTCACACACGTCATACTGTACACACAAATGGAGATAATTAAGACTAGTAACAGTAATATTATTTAATGTTGCTTTTTTAAGTCCAAAAAAGCATCAAAATCTCACATTAAATAGAATATGAAGATGCAAAGGCAAAGTATTAAATAGGCATAAATAGGCTTTTGCGGGATAAAATATATCAAATGCAAGGGTTCATTAATTAACATAAGTGCATTATCAAGCATTAATTAACTAGTTAATAATATATTATGAATCATGATTATGTATTACCTAGCATTATTGTATTAATAAGCCATTAATTCATGTTTACTACTCAAAGCTGGTTAATAAGTTATTAAATAGGACACATGTGACGACCATGAAAAGATGCATAACTGTATTTTACAATATTATTTACCTGTATTAATAGGATTAGTGGTATGGAGCATCAGAGGGACAGAATTAAATACGTAAATACATATATCAATATTTTATTAATTAAATGTGTCATTAATTCATTAAAATGGGAAACACATACATTATACAAATAAATAAATACAGTTGTCATTAATTACTTAAATGTGTCATAAAATAATTAAAAATGCAATATAAGCGTATATAATTATTACACAATTTAATTAATTATTTCAGGGTCCCAGTGCCAAGAGGGCCACATTTAAGTAATTAATGATGGATGCATTTATTTATTTAATGTATGTATTTACAGTTTTAATTAATTAATGAAACATTTAATTAATTACTGATATATGTATTTATTTATTTAATGTATTTCCAATTTTAATGAATTAATGACACATTTAATTCATTACTTATATATTTATTTACTTATTTATTTAATGTATGTATTCCAATTTTAATTAATTAAAGAGACATTTAATTAATTTCTGATCAAGGTATTTATTTATTTAATTTTGTCCCTCCTTGTGCTCCATATAGTGAATCAACAGGTATTAAACAGTGGATGGTTTTGATCATTGTGGCTGTTTGGGTATTTATGAGTTAAACTTTAAGATGATTTCAACAGGGGAGTCATATAAAATATACTCCATGTACATTTTTCATAGAAAACTATAAAAACTATGTAAGGCAGAAAGAGTTTCTGTTACCAGAAAATAGATATGTTTATTTATGCTGTAAAAATTAGTTGTTGTTTTTTTTTAAATTTCATCATCGACACTAATAGTTTTCTTCATTTTGCAACCACATGAGTAGAAGAAAAAAAAAAGCACATTATTATTAGAATTATTGTTATTATTATTATTATTATTAATTCAAATATTTGGTTTATTTTGAAGGAATGCCATTGAATTAGAATGACTTTTACACACTCCTTCTTTACCTTAAATGGTATAAATTCCATCCAGAATAAAAATGAAAATAAAAACAGGAAGGATTTTAATGTCACTGAAAATCTCGTTGTTAGAAAGTCACGGAAACGCTGAAGAACTTTACATCAGGGGAAACCTGAGTGACAGAGGAAATCCCCTTAAAAAAACAACAAAAGGAAAAAACAGCGCAGATCATACTTGTATCTATGGTCACGGTCAGCGGAGGTTAAAGGAAATGCCACAGGGATGGAAACAAAATGGCATCTGTCCAAGTATTTGTTGAATACTGACAAAAAACAAAGTACTCATCTAGAGCAAATATTTGTCCAGTGGTACCGACTGGAGGAATGAAGTCAGTCTGAAGCTGTCCCCTCCTCTGGTTTCCTCTTTTCTCCTCCATCAGAGGAACAGTTACTCAGCAGCCGCAGTGACAAAAATGCCTCCTTATCTGTTTCCCACTTGCGGCGGCTGCTGCTGCTGAGGGCGACGTAGGAATGTGAAGGCGAGGCAGCCTGATGACAAACAAATACTGGAGCCATGATTACAGAAGAATCAAATTCCATTACGATGAAGTCTGGCATATGACACAATAACATACTAACAACTAGAAAAGCACTCGGAGACCGCAGACCTCCACCAAGTGCAAACTCATGGTTTCGCTCAAACTTTGGAGCCTTTATTTTGGTATTAGCTAATTAAGTCTCCACTGCCCACATCTATACAACATCCATGCTCAATTTTATACGTGGAGGACTCGAGTTGTTTTTTGACCAATGCAAATGTGTAAAAGTAGCTACTGCTAGCTTAAACATGCAGTTAGCTAAAAATCAAATCACCAGCTTTGGTGACAACACAGCTTATTTTTGTGATTATTTCTTGTTAGCTTTGGGCTATCATACGTTTGCAGCTTGCATTGTTAGCCATTCGGCCTAAATGTTCGATATTATGTTTTGCTTTTTTCTTTTGTTCAGACTGAATTGGATGTTAGCTGCTTGACAGTTTCGATTGTAACTCCAGTCATGAAACTGTCAAGCAGGTAACATAAAAAAAAAAAAAAAAACGTAACGTCTGAACAAAAGAAATAAGCTAAAATATATTTACATTAAAAAACATCATTAGGTCCAACTGTTTGCTGTTGACTGTTAGCTGGTAGCTAATTAACTATTAGTTGATAGATGTTAGCTATTAGCTGTTAGCTTTAGAGTCCAATCTCTGTTTTTGGTGGCTAAATATGACGTAAATGCAATATTCAGGTTGCACAATCACGTACTGTTGGACAAATATGAACATTACAAGGTGGTTAATGACTCAAGGACAAAATTAAAGTTGTACAAAGATTCTTGGAGATGATGCCGAAACAGTCACCCACAACAAATAGATAACTATTTTCCATCTTTGTTAGTAACATTACAGCAGGTCAAACAGTTTGAGGCCAACGCGTCTGTTCTGTCCCGATGTGGCTGAAACTCCTCGATGTCATTACTGCTAATATTCTTCAGGCTGAAACATGAAATTTGGGTCCGAAATAAATCGAAACCGACATTTTTCTGTGATGACTGGGCTGAACAGACACCTCCATCGCTCATATTCCACATCCTGAAACTATTAGTTTGGTGAGATTGGATCTGTCACAGCGTTGTGCAGAGGTTTGGCCCGTATTCTGTGTGCGTCGTCACATCAGGGTCCGGTCTGAGTCACTGTTTATGTCAGAGTCCTGCAGCAGCTGACAAATACTTTCCTGTTTTCTACTCATACTGTCATGTCAGAAGGAAGACATGCCGGTGTGTTCCTCTGATGTGGGTCCACATTCCTAACCGCTGTTAACATCATTACTAACATTCCGAGCAGGTTTGTATTTTAACTAAACTATGTGTTGGAGCAGGGGTGCCAAACAAAGCCGGCCCACCAATGTGATCTCATTTAAAACAACAGCATAGTAACCTATAAATAATTAGTGCATAGTGTCTTCTTGGTTTAACCCTTTCATGCATGACGTCCACATATGGACATAGAGTTGAAGCTCACTTTCTAAAGGGTTATAAAGGTAGTATTCTCCAAACCACATGGGGGCAGTCTCTATAAACCCTGAGAAATACAATGAGAAAAAGAACCATCTTAGTTTTTACCATTGGGACTGTTGTGTGATCTACTAAATTTAACCTAAAAAAGACATGTTGCATCATGATGTTTCCAATATAGGCAATTATTTCATTCCAAAAAAAAAAAAAAAAAAAAAAAGCCAAAGGTTCACCTCCAAAATTTAAACA
>JAPSES010010664.1:0-14113 GCA_029822895.1 Maxillicosta whitleyi
AAAACATAAAATTAGGTCAATTTTGGACCCCTGTGACCTTGAAATTAGGTCAAGGTCAACCATCTTCCTTTCCACCCACTGCATGGACCCAAAGTACAATCATGCAAAGTTTGAAGAAATTCAGAGTAATAGCCTTAGAGAAATCTTCTGGACAAAGTTCAAGGTGGACGCAGAGGACGCTGCTTTGGAAACGACACAAACACATATAGCTCTCCACCTATGTGGGAGCTAATAACACAAAATTCTAGGTGTTTTGAGCTGTATTTAACGAAATAATGATTATCTACTACTGAAGTCATTAAAATCTATATAAATGTTATTTTAATATGAAACTATTACATGGAAATATTACATGGTATAAAACCCTGGGGACATTTCTATTTGATGAAGTGATGCAGGAATGTGAAGCAAGCCTAAAATGAATAGTATTCAATAAAGAGCTGCAACAAGCAGATTTAAAAGTAACACAGTCACAGAGTAATCAAATATTTCCCCCTTTATTTAAATAAACTTGTACAAGAAAATTCCATCAGAGAACTGCTGACATAAAAACTCCTGCAGTATCAATCGATAACATTATTACCACTGACAAAGCAATAACTAAGCAGCCATAAACGGCTCACAGAATGACTGAGGTAAATGTTGCTGTGTTTCTCTGCCTCTGTTCTCTATTAAAGGCCTCTGGAGGACTGAGGGAATATAAACGAGAGAGGATTGATGTCACCAGCTCCACTTGGAGCTCTGTAATGGTTTCCATCGACCCAAACCCTCCTCATGCCAACCTAAACTGCATGCCAGCTCTGCAGGCCCCTCCCTTTTCTGGGTCCTTTCATACCTTCACAATACAGTTCCATTTTACCCTCTCAACTTTCTTCATGCATCAACTCTGATCACATCGTTTGTTCTCCATGTCCTTCTTCATCTCTTAATAAATGTCTAATTCCTTTCTCTTCCTCCATCAGTGCTCTCTCCTTTCCTTCCTCCTATCCTCCTTCTGTGTCTTGTGCTGCTGTTTTTTGTCCTGACAAACATCTGATATCACTTAGCTGGTCCTTGTTCTGTTTTATTCAGTACAGCTGCTCTTTTTCACTCCCACATTGTCATTGTTTCAGAACAAAAAAAAAAAAAAAAACCCAAACAAAAAACAAAAAAAACCCCAAAAAAAACCCCCCTAAAACTGTCACCTTTTCTCAAAAGAGAAACTAGAAAATTAACACATTAACACCATAACATGAATTGAGGTGGTAAACCAAGCAAAAAACATTGTGTTGGTTGGAATGTGTGCTCAGAGTTAAATATTTTACTTTTCTTTACTTTTCTCTACAGGAAAAAAAAAAAACATCCCTCTTACTCAGAAAATCCAGTATACTTTAAACAATTCTTGTAAAAGCTAACCAAAACAGAACAAAACAAAACACAGAGTGCCATTTTATGCAACTGCATATAATATCCTATGTGGCATCCTGCAGACTCGGACAACGTTGAAATCCAGCCTCGTCTCATATCATGGATTCAAACCAGAAGCTTTGACTTTAATGCCTGAGGCTGCAAAGATAATGGTGGCTTTGATTATCTGCCAGAGGGTTCTGTTCCCCTAACAGATTTCCATATATTTTTTATCCACACACACAGTTTGCCACTCTGGGAGGCACACCTGTTAACCTCTTCAGTATTTTATCACAATGATCACAATTAGTAGATTAGCCAGCCTCCAGTCAGACACACCATGGTGCTTTGTTTCTGCACATCCTGTATTAAACTTGCACAATATGAGGAAACTCTGCAGTGTGTATGTGCGAGTTTCACTTTGTCCAATATAACTTGCAATAAATGAACCTCACCATTGCTGTAAAATGCCACCAATTAATTTGAGGTTAAATGTACATATGTGCATATTATTTTTCTTATATATTGTACTTCAGTCTTTTGCAATTTGTTCACTGTATTTGTTCGAATGTCAAACCACACACACTACGATAGCGCTAACCATTGTATATAGTTTATTCTTCCTTATAATCTCGTTATTTTGTTGAATGCTACTCTCCTGGTAAAATGTTCTGTATTTTACAACTTTTATCAGCTTACATTTGTATTTGCTACATTGACCTGGTGTTATTAGTTACTATGTAAATGTTTATAGATGATAATAAATAACTGATGTCTCTCTCCTCTCATACCCACAACCGTCATCTACTGCATTCTGTTCAGCAAGGATGATTTTAAGTATTTGCTGTAATGGCCCTGTGTATCCATCTATCATCTTAGTCTATTATTTAGTTAAAATATATGTTGTTTACATACTAAAATGACTACATTTAACAGAAAAACACTATTTAGAGCACTCTGTTAAAGGGTATATATATATATATCTGTTATTTACTTTTTCATTTCAATAATTCACACATTTCTCCTCATTGGTCTCTCATACCTGAGGATGACACTGAATGACAGCGAACAGTGCTTCATGGACAGCCAGGAATGCAGACTGGTAGACAGTCGGAGTCAAGCGATCCAGAGGTACCGCCTGAAGTGCTCCGAAGACCAGGGTTACATGATGAGGGTTGGAAATCAGCCCCTCTCCTTGCCGCAGCAGTGATGTCATAGCTATCACTGTGGGCACGGTGAAGGTGAGTGTCAAAGAGATGTCCTGCCCGGATGATCTTACCAAGAACTGTAAAAAAAAAAAGTTACAAAATAAAAAAAGAGACAAAGAGAGGACATAGCTTTTAGTGCAAGCTCTTACTCTGACACATTAAAGTATACAGCTTAAGTATAGATATGTTTAATTTTTAAGGCTTTTTAAATTGACTACTGTGCATGCTGACTATGATCTGAGTATCTGAAATGCAGCTCAAGCAGCACATTTAGACTTTCAATAGTGGTGCTTTGCCACTTACATGGTACCACCTCGTCTCAGCTCAACTTGTTACTCCTACACGGCGCGTTACTTCCGTGTCGTCTGCTCAGAGAGTTGCCGAAAACTCACTCGTTGCGTACTGTCTTGTCTGGATTTTTACGTCTGCCACCAAAGACTGAATCTACGTGACCGTCTATGGTGTAGTTTTGTTCTGTCATCATGTGGTTTAATGTTTCTCTACTTATTATCTACTTCCGCATCGGATTTTTGTAAATCGCGGGTCACAGAGAAAACTGTCTGACCAATCAGTGGTCTGCAGGGTCCTTTTTTGTAATGGAAAAGCGAAAGAGCCATGTAGAGCCGGTACCATGTAGTGGAAAAGTGCCATAAGAATCCATACAAGAAAATGAAAGATCTACACACATTTCTCATCTCATCACTTTAAATGAGGACACACAGACTGAAGGAACATTTCCAACCAGCTGTTCTGAGTTCTCATTTGCACATTAAAAAGTGGAAACACCAAAAATGCAAAAGGAAAAGTCATTGTGCAATGTGCAGATAAAAGGTGAATGCAAATCAGTTTTAGTGATTTGAGGTTTTAATAGTTCAGTTCCACATATACTGTTCAATTACTTTGTGTTTGATGTTCAGATGTGCAGTTATACATTGCTAGCACAGTAAGATACAGTCCATTTCACATATGCATGTGCACATGTGTTGTTGGCGTCAAACTTTTTGGGCGGGGGAAAGGGATGATGTTGGCTGATTGATCAACTGTCAGCTTTCCTTACTCTCAAACATCACCCTTACTTCAACTTTAAAAAATCTAGTCAACCTCTAAGTTATGCTGTTTTTCTCACAAAACCAATTAGGAGACATTCAGAATATTCATTAAGAAGTGGACAAGCAAGTTAGATAATGACTTTGGAGAGTAAATAAAATGTAATCACTATATTTAAGAGTACAAGGAGCTACTCACAGTGCAAGTTCAGACCAATTCATGCCAATCAAAAACTGGCCCCACAAAAAAATGTAAAAATCATTCATTTTTGCAGTGAAGTGAAGTGTGGTAAAATGATGCAGGCTTGTGTCAATGTCCCCACAAGTGAAGGAAACAGATGTGTGTGTGTGTCGGTATGGCTGAGACGATTGCTCTATCTGCTCCACCCAGCAGGCCTGATAGGAAACACATTGACCAAAAGAGCCTCAGAGGAAATTTCAATGAGCAGAAACCAGAGGACTGTGATTGTCATTTGGCTGCAGAGTCATTCAAGACAGCTGTCACATGTTCTTCCAACTTGCTGTCACTAAAATTATTACTGTGAGGCCTAAGAACACACTGTACGGTGCTGCCTCCTGCTTGTCGTAACATTAACAAGCATGTTTTTCCTGATTTTCTTTTTGTCCTTCTTTAGTTACACAATTATCTATCACAAGTGTGTGAAATCAGAGAAAAGAAACTTCACTGACCTGAATAACACATGATCCTAGAAGCTACATTTTCAAAGACTTTCTATGTGTTTCTGCATCAGTTGTGTCTTTGGGCACTGGAGCATGCCCTATATGTGTCATCTTCAGACTGGCTTGTGTGTTTTTCTCACCACCATTGCAGATATAATCTGGGGTGCACTGAGCCACAAAGCTTTAGAGCAGGACTCAGGTAAGGGACAGCAGGATAGCAGCTTAATGATGATGACTGCAGATAACACCTCCTGGAGAAAAACACAGGGAGGAAGGGGGCATTAATATCCCAGCAGAGGTATACAGAATGCCTATCAGGTTTTCTTTCTAACACAATGTGACTTTGTAATGTTTAACAGGAAACTTTTTGTCCTAAATTTCTCAACTTGCATTATCTCAATGCATCTACTTTCATAGATATGGAGAAGACAACAGGTGTGACATGTGGCTTACCCTGTAGTTTCCAGCCCTCAGTTTCCCAGTGTCCAGTCCGTCTTTGATCAGCAACAACAGCAGGCTGAACCGGCCTGTTGTGCTTTGTTCCACCAGGTGGTGGAGGAGCTCCTGCACAACTGGCTCCAGTTCACAGAGATCATGTGAACTCAACCAATGAGCTGGAAGCACAATATCTGAGTATTACACACACATCTACTCAGACAAATCAGAAAACAACATTAAAAAAAACACTCCACTCCTCTGACTACAAAACCATACCAAGCACAAATAAATGGATCAACATATTTATATGGGCACAATGAAAGGAGTCACATTTAAAGTGAGAACTCATCTCACATAAGACATTTGTTCCAGTTGGATCATGGAGCAAGGTTTATATATATATGCAGCTTTGGAAATAATTATTAGATCATTATAACATGGTATTGAAATGCATTTTCTTCATCCTTTGTGGAGTCAGGCTGTATGTCCTTCTGGAGGTTGTAATGAACAGATGTTTTGCTGGTTCCAAGTCTCTCAGAGATGACTCACTCACTGCCTTCCTCTCATTAAAGCAGCAAAAAATCCCCTCACCACACAGTTCTCTTGGTTGAGTTATGAATTATTTTGGATTGTCTGAACCTTATAGTATATGTAGCTGATGTAAACAATGTTTCAGATCAACTGATGTAAGGTATGTCTTTGCAGATAATTTGTTGTATTTTGTCATCATATTTTAAAATTCCTATTGTAAATTATTGTAATTGTTCAATCACCTGTAGTGCTGCTGGGATATAATCAGTATACTGACTTTCTACTTAATATTAAAAACATAAATGTATAAAACAATCGTATCTTTTCATATATCCATTTGACCAAAAAAAAAATCATTATGGGATGACATGAATGTGTACCTATATGGATATGCACATGTAGTGTGAGCATATACGTAAATGCATTATGTTCACTGATATGTAACAGGTCACAGATTAGAAATGATCTTGCTAAAACATAATGCAACTACTTTGTCAAAATAATATAATGCATAACCCTCGATTACTTTTCAATCAAATTTTTTTTTACAAATCTGGTCAATAAAGCTGAAGTCCAAAAGCTTTGCTGACTTTGGTGGAAATTAGCTAAAAGAACTCCTTCCTTCTTTCAAAAAGATGCAACACTACAAGATGACTCATATTCAACCAATTTTAAAAAGAAAACAATGTATTTGGACCTGCTTATATTCACAAATGAACATGAATAAATAAGTGTGTTAGATATACAATATCAAAGCAGTAACGTGCAGTTCAGTCTATTAAAACTATGTTGTGCTTTACCTGTCAGGAGGTGGTGCACAGTCTGCAGTATCTGCATGTACTGCTCATCCAGCTCCTTTCTTCCCATCTCCTCATTTCCTCCTGTCTTTTCCACTGCTGAGTAGAAAGCAGACAGGAAACGAAGAGACGAAACAAGGAAGTCAGTGGGCCTGGGTGCAGAGCTTATTTCTTTCAGGATCTGCTGGCCGAAGACCCGATACATTCCCATGTGACCGAGGCTGTGGCCCTGTTTGTTTTCATCCTCTAGTGACAGTAAGGACAGCTCACACTGCAGCATGACAGTGACAACCTCCACTACAAAGGCCTGACCAAGGATGCTGGTTGGCTGAATGTCAGCGTGCGGTTTTAGGATGGACTCGATGGCTTGTCCCAATGTTGCAGTCGTTCTTGTGAGCATTTGAGTCAGTGTCTGATCAAGGGATTTGTTCCTTCCTAAGGCATCTGTCATTGCTTGAGAAAAAGTGGTCAGCGATGCCAGAAGGAGATGAATAGACAAGATGGAGTCTCTCACGTCTAATTTACCTGAAACATTCGCCACTGTTGCACTGGGAGCTATAGCATACCTGTCTGTTATATCCTTACTGGTAAGATAGGAAGCAAACTGGTTCAGGTTGAGGCGAACACTGCTGTTTCTCATTATAATCAACTGGACCAAAGATCTGATGAAGCCCTGTACAGCTTTGACTAAATCCAACCAATCTGAGCTGCTTGCAGATCCAAACCTATGAACAAGAAGTGAAGACACAGTGGCCTGCAACAGAGTGCCACCGTGAACCAGCTTCAAAACAGTCTGGAAGTTTCTACCCTCTAGGAGACAAGCCAGAATTCTAAGAAGCTTTGTAAGGAATCCAGCATGATCTCCATCCCCATTATCCCTGTCCATGTCTAGGTTTTGCTGAGTGGAAGTAGAGGTGAACATGAAAAAGAGAAGGAGAAAAAGAGACGACATGTCATCAGTCTTCATCCCATCTGGGTTGAAGCTTGTTAAAATTTGGAGTAGGTATATTATCTCCTGTGTCTGTGAGTCACTAAGCAGCACAGACACTTCTCCATTCTTAGAGGATGCCAATATATCCTTGACTAAAGCCTCTTTTTCCAGCAGAGCCTGACTGGCGTTAGCTCCTTTCTCCTGAAATGCAGCACAAGCCTTATTTTTATGTGCTGCTACGAGGAGACCAGTAATCCTTTGTGTGAGACACTGACCCATGGCAGAGAACAGTGAAGGCAGCTCTGGGAGAATGGGGCTTTGGACAAGCTGTGAAGATATGAGGGAGACAGTCAGACGGCTGGACAAGCAGGCTTGGTCTCCATCTGTGTGTCTCATAAGAAGTGAGCTGGTGAGTACTTCTGCTATGGATTCTATATCTTCTCTGTTTAGGTAGGGAACTATCAAAGGCAAATTTGAGGTGACATGATACCAGTGTGCAACCTGGTAGGAGCTGGTGTTCACACTGCCCACCTGCCCGTCCCATTCCTCCTCTCCACCCACACTCAGCTCAAACTCGTCTTTGCCTAAAATAAACTGGGCTGCCCTGGTTAGCAGTGCTGCAGTACTGTTTTCAGCAAGTAAGGAAGAATCTAACAAGACTTTCTTAACCTGTTGCAAAGTGAGAAGCTTGAACAGCAATGAACTCATATGACTACTGGAGATCACAGAGCTAAATTCACCAGATAGAAGACCTTCAATCTGTACCAGGACTGGAGCTTTAGGGTCACTTGTGAGAGCTGAGTCAAGAGATGTGTATTTGCTGCAGTGGATGTGGAAGAGCGTGTCCACCTCCACCCAGGTGTATCTGAGGAGGAGACAAGACTCCTGAACCTTTTGTTTCCATAGCATATTCATTTCTGTATGTTCCTGTGAGTCTTTGCCGTCTGCTGCCTTTCTGCCTGTCTTTGGTGTTTTTGGGCCTGAACCTATTAGTATTTTCTCAACCTTTTTCTCTGTTAACAGCTGCAATAACTCATTGACAATCTGCTGCATCTCCTCCATCAGTCTTTGAGTCTGTCTGACTAAGGGAAGAGGAGAGGCATTGTCCAGAGTCTTCAGACTAAATAAAAGAGTATGAAGAAACTGGCTGAGGGAAAACAGCTTCAGGGATGAATCTTTTTTTCCTCCATCCAACTTATTTTCTCTATCATCGATGTCCATCTCATCCTTCACTAGGTCAGGCAGTATATACTTTCTGATGCTCTCCAAGACCAAAGAGCAGATTTCTGTGGCTTGGGAAGGAGGTGTGTCTAGAAGACAGGTCCGAAGGGAAGCGGTGACCTCGTCAGACAATAGAGGAGGTCGGAGTTCGTCCAGAGCGGGTTGACAGATGACAGACAAGAGCTCTGAAAAGAGACGCGGCAGCTGACGAAGCTTAGTGTACGTCCGGAGGAGACTGCATACCATGAGCTGTTGGGGAACAAACATCTCGTCTGAGTCGAAAACCAAGCACTCAAATATTTCAGTATCTTAAAGGCATGTAAAAGAATTTGAAAAAAAAAATGCTATTTCAATGTCTTCTTTGCTGTTATCTTTGAATTTCACTGTCTGAAATTATGTCAGAAGAATTTGACCGCCAAGGATTTCATCATTTTCATCTGCTGAAAAATTTTTTTTAATTATGCTCAACAAGAAACTGAACTGAAGAGACTGAATTCCACCACAGGATTTAAGATATAACAAAAATTTTGAAGCCACTTGTGATCTAATGTACCATTTTCACAAGTGTGATAAGGAAACATACAATCATAAGTGCACAAAGATCATTATTGGGTCATCAAGCTTTTTTTTTTTTTTTTTTAATAGAAAAATCATATTGTACTCAAGTAATGGTTTAGTATTAAGACTTGGTGATACATAGAGTGATAGAGTGGTTTTATTTCTATATGTTGCAATATTGTAGGCAACATTTTGTGTTATTACACTATGACTACTCAATGACAATAGATGAAAACATTGCAACCTAGTGTTTGCAGGTTGAAACACAAAATGTCTCGCTAACACAATTTTTTGTATTTGATTTGTATTTAAATTACTGATTTAAAATCAATTTAGAGTTTTTGAGAATTGATATAGTACAGTGAGTGTATGAATACTTTCTCTTTAACATTTGTTGCATTCCCTCTTTTCAACAGAACAAAAGTTACGGACCACTTCAGTTTATGCTCACCTGTCTGGCCTTCTGCACTCGCCCTTCATTGCAATCTGCATTGACCCAGGCTGACGATAACAGCTGGTCCAAATCCGGTTCAAGAATCAGATGGTTCAAACTCAACATCACTTTCAAGCAGCGGTACCAAGCTGGGATGCTGAGGAGAACACAGAAGCATTGTGTTGTGTATCAGTGGATAAGTACAGGTATTATTACAAGAAAAGAAGTGACCAAAAAAGTCACAGTTCAGAATACATGTAAAATATCTGTTCATTTAAATCTCCTTAAAACTCAAACTATTACAACAGTGAGTTCAGTATTTATTTTACCTTGGTTGGGCCTGATTGAAAAGCATTTGTCCCAGGGCTCTGTAAAATCTCAGCTGGACCTCTCCATGTCTTATTCTATCTGCTGCTACATTGTAAATGTCAGCTGACAGAGCCTGATTTAGTAGAGACTCGACAGCCAGCAGGACCAGGCTCCAGCTCTCTGGGGAACAGACGGACTCAGATGGCGGCTGGTCTACTTTAGCAAGAGAAAGTGAGTGTGTATCAAGACCTAAATCTAAAACAGAGGCCAGTCTGGTGAGAAAGTAGAAACACAACATCCTGTGCTCCTCCTCGCTTTCTCCTCTTCCTTTTCCGTAGCTTTCTAGAAAAAACTTAAAGAGCAGAGACACAGTGTTGGACTTCACAGGGTAGTGAAGCTGTGGCTCGCAGAAGCTCTGAGCAGTCAGTCGGCCGATTACAACACTAGCTGGCCTCAGGGGGCCTTTTGCCCCTCCAGAGCCCCGTTTCCCAGCATCCTCTTTAGATGGCAGAAGTTCGTCTTTATAAGGATTCAGGAGCTCAGGTGAGAAGAGAGCTAACTGGAGGACATTGTCAATCTTGACACGAATGTCTCTGCACAGCTGCTGAGGGACAGGCAGCTGTGACTCTCCTGAAGTGAGAAGGTGTCTGAGTAGAATTAAAGGCTGGAAAAGCTGGTTGGTCACCATAGTGAATACTCTGTTGGGATTAGCTTGTTGTCGTTGAACTGAAAGATAACATGCCAATGCCTGATGTAACACCTCAAATAGTTTAGCTGAAGGGAGGTTTTCATTTGCCTTAGAGGAAAAATGAGAGGACTCTAACGGCGGATGATGTGGAGGATTTTCAGTGACAGGATCAGCTTGGTGGGAATCACCCACAGGTTGGTGATGAAGAGACTCAGCATCCATCTGATGTTCACATGGATCAACGGTTTCACACTGTACGGTGGACTGAACAGAGCCTGTCAACAGCGGCTCCTGTAGCTCACGGCAGGCCAGAGAGCAGAACTTGTTCACCAAATCTACCAGAAGTTCAAACTTGGTGGTGAAAACTGATGAGAGTGCAGAAGAGGAAAGGATACCCTGACACACACTCAGCACAGTGGACACACACACTGCTGGTCCATATCCAGCACAGTCCTGAAGCCGGTTGAGCAGAAGCTGGAAGCAGAGACAAAAAGGTTTAATTAAAACCAAATTAATTTTGTCAGTGCATCTTTGTGTGAGTGAATAATTGAATAGACATAATCCAGTGAGCAGTTATTACAGCATTATTATGATTTGTTAATGGTTTTGATATCAAAAAGAAATATAAAACACAGAAACACAATACAAAATACTATGAAAAATGCAACAAAAACTAAAATGAAATAAAGTGCAAGTTAGGACACATTTGGTTTAATTTTTTTCCCAATGTTAATGGTTCAAGGTGTATAATAATAAAAATGACTGTTCACTATATGAGACTTTTAATAAACAAGGGTTATGTAAATTATATCCATGTCATGCATTCTTTTAGGTTGCTTTTTTCAGCTTCTGTAGATCAAGAGTTTCCTCATAATAACTGAAAAAAATAACTGAATGAAAACTTAATGCAGCATATGACTTTCATCATTAATTTTTCTTTAAATTGTAAAATCTGAGTGATAACTTCATAATCACAAATCCATTATTCTTTCTGTGCTTATGCACCTAAATTACTTCCCTCATGGTGAACAAATTTGAAGGTGACTATCACAAGCAGTCTGTTTGTTTACATACCAAACCAATACCAAGCCAATAAGTCCATTAAGGGAATGGGAATTCCACATAGCTGCAGAAGCAACACATATGGAGACTACAAGCAATGACAATGTGTCTGCTACTGGGTCAGAGGTATTGGAAGGAGTCCCTGTAAGTCAATTGTCATCTTATGATACGTGACCATGAAAAACAATACTTAGACAATGATTTCATGGGATTTTCAAAATATGTCATTGTGTAGGTTTATCATACATATACTGTAAGAGGTAAGTGAGGGGAGAGGGCCAAGCCATACCCTGGATGTTTGTGAGGCATGTATGAAATGTATGATAAACCTACACAATGACACATTCTGAAAATGCATGAAACTGATGTCTAAGTATTGTTTTTCCCAATCACACACCCCGTATTATAAGATGACGACTGACTTACAGTGATTCCTTCCATTTCTTCTGACGCAGAAGTGGACATAGTTTAATTACTTGCAGTCTCCATGTTTGCTGCTGTGTGGATTTCCCATTCCCACAATGCACTTTACAACAAAATTCTGAAAAGGCTCACATGATATATTGGTTTGGTATGTAAACAAACGGACTGCTTATGATGGAGTCACCTTCGAAGCTGTTCAGTGTGACAGAAGTGATTTAGGTGCGTAATCACAGAAAGGATAATGCATTAGTGATAATTTGGCTATCACTGGGGTTTTACAAATTTGACGAAAAATTTGTGATGAAAGTCATACGCTGCTTTAACCTACATTTGTCAGTTCTTCAAAATAAAAGTTAAATATTTGCTTGGTGTTGAAAACAACTTTGAAAAGTAACTAAACTAAAAAAAAATTAAATTTCAAAACTATAATAACTCTGTTAATTGAATAAGAGAAAAAAGACAAGAGTTTGATGTTGTTTTGCAAGCAGTTGCCTTGTCCTAGTTTTGTGTGTGTCTGTGTGTTTGTCTTCACACCTGTGCCATGTTCAGTCTCAGGCTGATGGTTTTGCTTTGTTTCAGAAGTGAGTGGAGCTTCCGGCTGTGAATCACATCATCAAGGTAACACCACAGACCATCCAAAACAGTCTGAGAAAACTCCACCTTCTTATTGTACCAGCCAGTCAGAGCATGAGTGCACCAGTCCAACAATACCTAGAGAAGAAAAGGCCAATGTAGGTTTTCACAACTACAAAATGGAGAATAACCTGAAGTTTTATGCACAGTTATACAGTGCATAAAACACACTATTGACACAGTTTAGACTGTCACCTGTTCCTTGTTGGGGAGCAGACATTGAGAGGAGATCCAGGCAAATCGTGCAAGTTTCAGCTTGTCTTCCCATGGAGTCTGAGGACTCTTCAGTTTCAAATAGATGCCTGAGTAAATAGCAGCCATTGCTGCAGCTTCTGTGATGTCTGCACTGACCTGGAAAAGAAAAATATAAAAGCAATACACTGCAGTGAGTAGAGATGATGAGGTTTGATAGCCATTGATGACTGATATTTTTTTTATGCTCACAGACTAACAGTTTACCTGATTTTTAAAGCTAACACATCAAGTCATGCATTGAGGTAAATATGTAGACAATTCACAGTGCATTTATAAAACTTAAAGTTAAAATTACTGAAGAATCAACTGATGAAATTTCAGTCTATATGTATGTATGGCTAACAAAAATGCTTCTATATATGTAATATCAAAGTTATAACATAATTTATGTGTCGTTATTTATTTTTAATCTTTTAATTTTTTTTTATGCCAGCAGCTTTAAATGTTCAGTACATTTTAGAATCTGAATGGGGAAAGGACAGAATAGAATATAACTAATTTTATTGCTCCATAGTAGAAAGTAATATATGTTTTTTTTCCCCCGAAACTCACCTTTCTGAAATTATTTGGGTTCATCTTCACTATATTTTATTAAACATATTTAGAAGTATGTGTAATATGTAGAAATATCTTATTTTAACCTTCAGTCTTGCTTTATCAACTGTAAATTATTTGTATTTTGAGTATATTGTTCACATTTAATTTTTTTGTGTGTAGGCCTAGTCGGTTCTTTACTGACACCCACTGGTAACACTTCACAAAAAAGGTTCTTCTCAGATCTCCATAATAGGTGAATTACTACTAAATTTACCCAAAAGCGAGGGATTTAACTTAAGTCCCTGAAAATTTCCAAAGCAGTCGATATTATCACTTAATTCCATAACTTTTCGTTAAGAACCACTAACTCAGAGCGCACAGAGATGAATAAAATGATCTTATGTTTGTTTGAGTTTTGCCAAAGATATGACAAATATTAAGACACTCAGAGGAACGTCACCAAAAGCACCATATGAAGCCAAACATGTCACTATATTACTGTAATTTTAATACGCAAAGTGATGATACACGTCATCTACACATTATCGAACTTATCTAAATCTGTTTCCATCTGTATTTTATTCGATTTTAACAAACTGTTAAAGAAACTTCAATGCTAACGACATCGTTAGCTACTTAGCATGTAGATGATACTGTTACACCGCGATGCCTCTGCGTCCTGAAGTTGCAGGTGAGCACACGAATAATAAAAAAACTTTATTTAACTTAACGACAGGTGTATTGCTTTAAGAAGATTTAAGTACATAAACTTACAACGTCCACACTGCACGTGTCTCCTGTTTTCAGATTTGGATGAACTTTCAACTTTCACCCCATCTGACAGGCAAAAGCAATGGAGAGTCGATATATTAGATGAGCTAAGACATGGCAAATATTTCCTCTTCAACTTTTATCAGAGACCCAAATGTAAATTTTGTGGGGTTTTTTTTTTTGTGTGTGTGTGTGTGGGGGTGTG
>JAPSES010010748.1:0-14109 GCA_029822895.1 Maxillicosta whitleyi
TCACTTCTTCTATTTGAGAGTTCATTTCAATGTAAGCTATGGTGTTCTACCATGTTGACATGAATTACATGAATTACGCTGATGACTGGCTTAAAAAATGGCTTGTTTCTGTGCATTAGGAGAGGATTATAGAGCGTTTAAAGGACCAAAGAGAGAGGGAAGACAGAGAACGTCTGGAAGAAGTGGAATCCTATAAGAAGGAGAATAAGGATCTCAAAGAAAAGGTCAACAGCCTGCAGATAGAATTAACAGAAAAAGAGGTCAGCAACGTTTATGTTTTTATCTTGTACTTTACTATCCAGCATGTGTACCGCTAAGCCTTAAAGGCATAAACAGCAGTCAACAATGAAAAAAAAAAACATCTACTGATCTAAAATGTTAATTTTAGAATAACTAATCCTATTAATAGACTGACATGCAACACTGTTTGACAAATGATGGTTTTAGGCACTTATACTGATATGGTTTGGTGAAAAAGTCAAATTTTTGCAGCTTCATCTGTTTTTATATAATATTATCTTAGCTTTACCCTGGTGTTTTATGATCAGTAAATTAAATCAATGAAAATACCTGATTTTCACTGAAAAATGCTAAATGCATCCGCTATTATTAGAAAAAAATATGATAAATCAGATGGGAAATGTTAAATAGAGAAAAAAGTACAAAAACAGTTGTAGTCTTTAAAGGTTAAGTAATGTTCACATAGAATAAAAAAATACTGTCGTACTGTATATGATGTAGAAGTCGTGCCCTCCGTCACTATGGCCTTCAGTAATATGTGCTGTCTGTCCACTTGCAGTCCAGTCTAATTGATCTGAAGGAACACGCTTCATCGTTGGCGTCTTCGGGCCTTAAGAAGGACTCAAAGCTCAAGTCACTGGAGATTGCCATTGAGCAGAAAAAAGAGGAGTGTAGTAAGTTGGAGACACAGTTGCAGAAGGTAGGTGTGCATCTCAATGAGCAAAATCTATCATATACACTCCATTCAATGTGCAGATTCATTCAAATGAGGAATCACAAATCTGAGTATTATACAGTTTATCAGTTTTCTCTTGGACTTCATATAAACATTTTTAAAATTATAATTTTATAATTATATGGTAAATGACCATTTCTCAAGCACTGGACAAACATATGGTACATTCTTTGCTGTGATAATCACATACAAAGATGAGGTTGTTATTGTCTGTATCAGTAGTGAAAATCATTAACATTTTACAGTTACTAAATTTTATAAAGGTTTGTGCTTTTTCTAAACTGTGTCAAGCTTTTCTACTCTGACTAGAGACAGCAGAGATGTTCCTCATTAACTGCAGTGAACTGTAGATAACAAGTAAGAACACTGCGTCCAACAGTGAGGAATTAGTTCACTGTAAGTCTCGAACCAAAAAAAAAAGTTTTGATTTAATACTTAATCTCTTTCCCTGTGACATTATAAAGCAGGATTGTGCATTATTTTAGCAGAGGAAAACAGCATAAACAGAAAACTAATTGTGGACATTTTTAATCACTAATTAAGTTTATTCCTGTTTGAAAAAAGATCATAGTTTTGTTAATAATTCTGTAATCTGGAGTGAAACAGAGACGTGAACTTGCCTTATATGACAGACAGTTAATTAGGATAATAGGCTGCCATCGTGCTTTCATGCACTCCTTGGTTAGGCTGCTGCAGGGAGCAGACAGTCCATTTAATACCCACTCTGCCTCGTCCTCCTCATAATCCACAGTGTAACCATGTCTGCTCCTTCGCATTTGTCCCTGTTTGTGTTTCCTTTAACCACTAACAACATGTGTTGTACCGAAAGTCATGTTACTGCTCTGTCAAACATGCACTGTAAGATGTCTGCTGTTTTTTCCTCTGGCTCAAAGTAAAACCTAACACTTACTCTCTCGGGTCTCCACCTTCCTCAATCCTCCCTGTGTTTGTAATGTAGCAAGCTGAGCATCTATTCAGTCAGATGAACAATCCTGTAAGTCCCTCTCTTGAGCTGTCCGAGGCACATATTGAAAGCATGAGGACACTGATTACTCTGTGAAATATGCTGGATGGTGATCGTGTCGGCCCCAAGCACACGTCCTGCTTTCACCCAGCCACCCAGATGCATGTCGATCATTGCGCTGTACTGATATTAAACGCTTTATACTACACTCGGAGTCCTGTGCAAGATATTCACTCTTTGTGCTTGTGACATGTGGTGCAATCAGTGGAACATAGTTTATTTTGTGAGTTGGAATTTAAAATACACAGAAAGTGTAATGTATTCCTGTCAGAAATATCTTTAGTCTGTGTATTTTGTTTTTTATGTGATAGGCTTGTTTAGCTGCAGTATAATTTGATGGAAGTTTCTCATTGGGGAAAAGGGGTTCTGTGCACTTAGGTCCAATGCGAGACATTTTTAAGACGTAGTAATAAATCTCATCAGTGCTTTGAAATGCATGTGGAGACGGGGGGGTGGGAGTAGTTTCCCAATTACAGTAAAGTTCTAAAAACACCACATTCTATAGACGCCAGTGAAGGTAAATGATAAAGGCATGTATAAGTAGTGAAAAGTGCAACAGCTGCACCTTTCATGTTAAACCTGTCAGCAAAATTTCATTTAAATCGCCTTGTTGGAAGTAGCAAAAACTGCTGTTAACAGAGCAATTTTAATTATTTCATGTTGAAACCTCCCAGGTGTTCTGAACAGTTTTATTTATATTTCACCATTTAATCACTGTAAATACTCTCAAGCAAACAAGTCGCTCCTCATGCTTAAAATATGACACTTATCAGTATCCAACAGATTGACTTGGCTCATGTTGCTGCTATCTTTCCATTCTTTTCACTGACGATCGCAAAGACTGTGCAGCTTTGTTGGGTTTGCATGATACGATGGACCGTGTTGCATGTTGTCTAACTGTCAGTGTTGCCACGCTTCTCTTTTGTCTCTATGGTGCGGTTAGCTGCGGTCTCAGCCGTGGTCACAGATCACTGTAGTGTTTTCGGTGGATGTTCTTCTTGGCTCTGTATATCTCTTGCACTGTCGCGACCTGTGTTGACATGTGTGGCTGCAAATTGTCTTGAAGGTGATGTGTACCGCTGATGTGATTCATGGACAGTTACAAATTGTCTCAATAATGGTGAGATTAGTCCATATTGACCAAGCAGTAGAGCTGTGATTAATTCCTGGCAGATAACCAATGAGACAGACTTATGATTTAGCATTTTACTGCTTGTAATTTGTTATTCCTCTGGCTTATAAAAGTGTTGTACAAACAAAAGACACAAAAGCACACACGTACACAGTCTTGTGTTTTGCATACTCACCAAATGTGCAAAGTCACTGGGAGTCTCAGAGGGCTGTTAAATGGAGCTAAATAATAGCTCTGTTAAAGCTAATGAGCCAGCACCAGTAATGATGCCCTTGTCCACAACATTTTACTCTGCTTTATTCATTCAGAAAGAGTGGGAGTGAGCGAGAGTAGTAGTTAATATAAGACAATGATGGACTGCAATGTTGTGTTTGTGTCTCCCTGTAGTGTTGACATCATAATCTAGAATCATGTGTTAATGTTTGCACGCATGTTTGTCTTTCTCTTGTGTAGAAAGCTCACGAGGTGGAGCAGCAGTCCGGCTCCAGAGGAAACCCAGAGTACGTAGATCGAGTGAAGCTGCTGGAGAAGGAGGTGAGCTACTTCAAGGAAGAAGCCAGTAAAGCTCAGACTGAGGTGGAGAGGCTTCTGGACATCCTGCGGGAGGTGGAGACCGAGAAGAACGACAAAGACAAAAAGATCGCTGAGTTGGAAAGGTATTAACTCACTGTACACTGTACAGAGAAGTCACGCTAATGGATGTTTTCAAAGAGTCACCTTTAGTTCATATTAACACACTTTTTTATGTCATAATGTACATGTGGGGCATTATAGGTTTGGTGTTTTGTACTTATTGTGTAATCCACATGGAAATATATAACATAACTGACAATAGTTGGACATCATGGCTTTATAGAACTCACTAAAACACATTATTGAACAATAAACCATCTTATCTGAAAAATTCACTTGCTATTCAATGCTATGAGCTACTGAGTTATTTATTGGGTTTCATTACCAAATGGCATTGCGTAGGAAAACAGAGTTTGTTTTGTTTTCACAATAAAGTGCATTTTTCAGGTAGGAGGTTTGGTTTTTCAGCCATAGATATGCTCTTTACCCCTTTCATGCATGAATTATGAGAACCTTAGTTGAGATTTTTTACCTAATTGTTTTTTTTTATCACACTCGTGCCCCTATATTTCCACTTGACTAGACACATGCAAAAAAAAACAAAAATGCCAAAAAAAAACAAAAAAACAGAGCTGCCAGTGAGGGTCCTTGGGCAAGACCCTTAATGCTCCCGCCCAATGGGTAGCACGGTGGTGCAGTGGTTAACGCTCGTGCCTCACAGCAAGAAGGACCATCAGTTCTTTCTGTGTGGAGTCTGCATGTTCTCCCCTTGACTGCGTGGGTTCTCCCCCCCCACTTCCAAAGACATGCACCTGGGGAATAGGTTAATGGGTAACTCTAATTTGGCCCTAGTGTGTGCATGTGTGTGAATGGTTGTCTGTCTCTCTGTGTGGCCCTGTGATGAACTGGCGGCTCATCCAGGGTGTACCCCACCCTCCGCCCATAGTTGCTGAGATAGGCTCCAGCCCCCCCGCGACCCCCGAAAGGGACTAAGCAGTTGAAAATGAATGAATGAATGAATGAATGGACACCATGCGTTTAATTTTTCGAAGCAAAGAAACGCAAATTGATGCACTGTGTGAAAACTGTTTTCTCACATTTTAACATACACTAACACTAGTCATTACTAACGTCATGTAGATAATATGCAGCAAACAAACCTTTTAGGTTAAGAAGGCTGTTATTTGCAATCTAATAACAATTAGCAATTGATTTACACTGAACATGTTACTGCAGATCAGGTTTATCCAGAACAGCCAAGTTACAGTAATAGTAGGAGTTACTGTTAAAACAACAAAACCTATGGATATGTAAGAAAACAGCAGTAAAATAGTTCTTCACTGTAGTGACCGGTATGCATGAAAGGGTTAAAGGGAATTAAACTGATTTTGGTTAAAGTTTCTTTTTTTTTTTGTCACTGGGAAAAAAAGAAATAATAGCCTTTAAGAATTTTGTATTCCACGTGTTCTGACATGAAACAAGTCTCATGCACCTCCTGTTGACTCTTACTTACAGGCTTTTGAAAGTAGCACTGGACCAATTACAGATGTTTTCAGAGAAGGAGGGTTTTGTAGACAAGTGATTGACAGTTGTAATGGCCAATCACTCTCAGCCAATCACAGTATTTCCATGGCACAGATTCTGGGCACGTGGGAGACACTGCCTCTTAGGGCTTGACGGCAGAGCTAGTTTTTGTGCCTAAACCCAAGCACAATGACTGAACACTGAAAAAAAAAAGAAAAAAATGGAAATTAATAGGTCATAATTTCCCTCAGGACACAAACCTGACTCTCCTAGATGAAAGTCCTGTGTACAACCCATTCATCCATAACACGCTCCTCTACATGTGGACTTTTCATTCTTTAAACTGGCTTCACCTGATTTTCTAAACCTCTTTTGCCAAAAGCCCTGAGGGCTAACTTCTCCCAGCAATAGACTGCGGTTCATAACAAAAGCAACACGTCAACTACACTACCTGTGATATTTTGGCTTCACTTTATCGTAGAAGCGTGAGACACTAATATGTTGTATTTATATCATTATATTGAATCTGTGCCTCAGACTGTATAAAAGAAACTGATACCGTGCGACATCACTCACTTGTTTTTGACCCCCTGTTTTCTGTTGTGTTTATCTTTGGCTGTTGCCGTCTTCACTTTTTGAAGCCATAGATAAGGAGATCAGTGCCTTTTATTATTCTTAAAATCTTATTAAGGGAGCAGTAATTTACAAAGGGACAAACAGTGCATGTTTTTAGAGAGGAGCCAGTGGTAGGATGGAGGTGTTATTTTCCTGATTTCTGTCCACTGTCACATTAATAAAACCATATAAAAATAAAGATGTGAAGTCAACAGTCTCATTACCGGATGCTTTCACTTGAATTCAGATGTTTTTTTGTTTTTTAATTTGGACATCATACCGAACATAAATGAGAGACACACATACTGTAAAACCAAAGCAAAAGTTGTTGCTGCCTGAGAAACACACATCTGATATACACGATAGTTTTCTGCTACAAAAAGGGTCCCAACCTCTTAAAACCACCTGTGTTTTCTCCTCCCAACCAATGATAGGGACTATTTCGTTTCAGTGTCATGCCAGTTTGTTAGTGGTGCTTGTTTGATTAATTAAGTGTTCTTGTCCTTCTTTGCCATATTTACCCACTTTTTCTGCCCTGTTCTCCCTTCCTGCTTCCGTTTCATGCCCACTTGTCCCTTTTTATACCTTCTACCATTGGTCACTTCAATCCTCCGTCTTTAACCTTCTTTCTTTTCCTTTCTCTTATTCTGTTTTTTCAACCCTAAACCATTCTCCTTGCAACTGTTTCTTTGTTATGTCCCTCGACACTAGTCCCCCTCCCTCTGCCCCTCGCCCCACCCCTCGTCCCAGTGGCAGAGCTCCCCCTGACCCGCTCCCTTCTGTGTCTGCTGCTCCCCAGCAGATAGGGGGCATGGTGTGGGATTTCCTGGGAAAGTGAGTGCTCTGCCCTGGCACTTCAGCTCGGCTGCGTGGTTTAAGTCTTCGACTGCGACTGCTGCAACTGCATCTGGTTCCACCTGTGTGCCTGGATCTGCTTGCTGTTTGAAGGATTCACAGATCTTTGCATCACATTGAAAGGCTTCAGTTTTAGTCACTGGTGTTAATGTAACATGCACATGATACAAAGATCTGTGGACTCTGGTTTGTTTTAAATTTTCAGCATGTGTTAGTTTCTTTGTTATCTTTATGTGAAGGTGTTATGAATGTTTTTTGTTCTTTTTGTGAAAATGTGTGTGAGAGCCAGATTTTATATTGCATGTGCATTTTTTCAGAGCTGCATGTTGCAAACAGCATTATCAGCCATCTATATTTTCAGTGATGACAGAATGGGATATTGGGATATTATCAATTCAATTACATGAGTCATTTTACAAATGTGACTGGTGTACTTACATTATAATTAACATGTTGTACAAACCTTAAAAACTAAGGTTTGTACTTCAGAGAGATTTTATAACCATCAGGCCATCATTCTGAAATATATGTCACAATTATGGGCATATATTTAGCAATATTTATTTGATTTCCTGAATAGTAAATGTTATTTTGGGACCTGTTATAGCTTGTTTCTGTAAAGTTGTATGGTAAAGTCACACATTAGCATTTGTACAAACATCAACAATATTTCACAAATAGCATAATGCATTTTTAGTCTTAACTATATATACCATATAACACATAAATAGATGCTAGATTGTAGTTAAAATCATGCCACAGACCCAGTGTCCAAAATAACCTCATAATTCTATTTAATATGTGTGATTTTACCAACTTCTGCCACTTGTATGATTTTGTTGAATTTCTATACTTGCAGTCCTTGTGTCCTTTGTTGAAACCTGTCAGTGCACATATGCATACTAACACACATGCAAACACACACATGCAAACACACACATACACACACACATCTTTTGTGTCTTGTTGTGGTGTTGGCTGTTTGTAGCTTGTGTAGGAAGTCTGTCCTTAGAGCTGAGGCCTCCTCCTGCCATGAGCACGCTTCCCTTGCTGATTCCAGCCTCCCATCTGCCGCCTCACCCTTAACCACCTTCCCCTCTGTACCTCACTCCTGCACCTTCAAACCGTATGTCATCCCAGTGACATCACTTGACTGCCTCTGTCTTTTCAAGTGGTCTTTCCCAGCTTCCTCCCAGCCCCCCCCCCCCCACCCACCTACCCTGCCGAGCTTGCTCTGCCAGATACTAAGGGACATGATCAGCCTAGCGGCCTGCATGAATAGAGCTGCTGTGTTCCAGGTCTACACGGGCTCAGTGAGTGAGGTGCTGTAGTAGGTAGGGTCTTCACTGAACCCTCTGTCCTGAAGTGTGTCAGTTCAGTCAGGTCTCTTCTGTCTGACCAACCCCTGCATCCATAACTGATTCTCTCACTCTTTTTGCCCACTTGGTTAAACTACTGTTGGCTCTCCCACCCTTTGCTCTGCACTAAAACCTGTCCTCCTCCCTTCTACTTTTGCCTGGCTGATTTCTGCTTGTCTGACTGCATGTCTGTGAGTGCCAGACTTGGCAGCAGATGCACATGGTTTCATGTCTTCAGAGAAGGTGCATCCTGCATTAGTTGTGTGAGGCTGCAGGGCAGCAGCTGTCACAGGCGCCTTTGTAATCTCTCAGTGAACACACTGTGATCTCCTCTGGGTCCTCTGTATTGTTTTTTCTTGTGGTTATTCCTTTATTTTATGGTTCTAATGTCTCTTTTTTTTTTTTTTTTACTTTTTCTTTTATGTGCTCTCGTCTCTTCCACTTTTCCTATCATCTCCTTTTATACCTTTTCCTCTCCCCATCTGCAGTCTAGCTCCCAGGTAAGTAAAGTCCCAGCCCTGATCACTCCCCCATCTCGACCTCTCCCCATGCTAATTCTGGTGCGTCATTTCATCTCTTCTTCAATGTTAACATGAAGCAATCAGTTCATCTGATGTCTCATGTCGTGTTGGCGACCTTATGGTATTTTGAAGCTTGAGTCATTCAAAATTAACCTAACATTGTTCGTTACACTGTTCTATTTGTTTGTGTTTGATGCTTTTTGTTGTGGTATCTGGTTATGTGATATACCCTACTACTCTACATACATCTACTAATATTTTAAACCTTAAAATAATAACAATGCATTTTGCGCTTCTTCATGAGGTAAATGGTACAATAACTATGAAGTTAATAAGAAAACTCTTTGAATTATTTGTTTTGTAGGCAAGGAGGTAAAGACCAGACAAAGAAGGGTCCAAACATCAAACTTGGGCCCCAAGGGGACAAGAAAGGCCTGGGACAGGACCCTCGTAAAGATGGCTCCATGGAGACTGGCCACCATCTAAAGGTGCAGATATACTAATAAGAAATTATTATTTCTGTTCTGTTCTGATTTGACTGTATGGCTTATGTAAGTGATCATGTACAGTGTGCTGGTCATTACTGAATGGGAGTGATGCTGCAATTGACCTGGTAGGGCTTTGTATTATTGCAACAGTAATTAGTTTGCTGGGCATTGTCACTTTTTAGACAGATATGAATGATTGTATGAATGAATGAATGCATGAATGAATGAACAATTTGACCACCAATATTGTGTTAAAGTTATTTTTTAGAAAATCTCCACACTTTATGATCACAACTGTGCCTAATTTACTGGCAAAACACTGCTATGTACAAAACTATTATTAATATAGTTATTCAGTCAAAAATAATCAAGCTAACCTTACAGTTGCCACTAAACTAACAACATTTAATCTAAGTAGCTGATGTAGTTTGGGCTTCATCAGACTAAATGGTGTGAATATATGGCCCATGTACGTGTTTTTATCTGAGTGATCAAATATTCAGTATGAATATATAATATAAAAATGTTTTCTCCACAACATTGCATTCATAGCATCTTTGGAATGTGTTTTAGACTTCCAGAAACAATGAAAATATTAATTATCAGTTTGTTTAAGTGCTCAAAGCAATGTTCTGTTAGTCATAGTGTGATCTACTATACTGAAATAACTGGCCATAGAATCGTTTCATTTGAATCATATATTAACATAAGTCATGTAATGATTAAAAAGTGAAATATTTACATGTGATGTTTGTGCCTGTGCCTTATGTCTGTCAGCTGGAGGAGCTGATGAACACACTGGAAAGGACGAGGCAGGAGCTGGATGCCACAAAGCAGCGTCTGTCGTCCACACAGCAGTCTCTGCAGGAGAGGGACACCCACCTCACCAACATGAGACAAGAACGCAGGAAACAGCTGGAGGAGATCCTGGAAATGAAGTTAGTACCACCGTCATTACTGCCTGAAATATATTCCACTTTCATAGTCATTCATAGGTCAATTTCCACCCTAAAATATCCACAAACACTTATTATTGGTGAAAAAACTCTTTATATTGAAATTACAACAATGACAATATAAAAAGTCATATACAGTATTGCATATATGTGATGTCAGAACAAGAACACTGCACCTGCAGTCACATGTATACACACACACACACACACACACACACAATTTTAAAAAGGGGGTGGGTTCTGCCTATGTATTTATTATTAAAGCAATCTATAAAGGCCTGGCACATTGAATTAAATAACTTTACATTATCTTTTAGTGAAAATTATACGATGGAGCATTCATGAAGGAGGAGATATTTTTTGATATGACAAGATTAAAGTCAACACGTCGACATTAAAGTTAGCATGTTGACATTAAACTCAAAATTCCGAGAATAAAGTTGAAATTGGATGTCGACTTTAATCTTGATGGGTCAACTTTAAACTCAACATGTCGACATTAAACTTGGAAATGTTGAGAATAAAGTTGATGTCCCATAAAGATTAAAATCAACATCAAATTAAAATTGTATTCTCGGAATTTCAAGATTAAAGTCGACATCCAATTTCAACTTTATTCTGGGAATTTAGACTTTAATGTTGACATGTTGACTTTAATCTCGTCATATCAAAAAATATCTTCTCCTTCATGAATGGCCCTAATGTTCCATCGTAAAATTAAACCCACTTTTGTTAGTCTTTGTACCTTTATTATTGCAAAAAATTGAGTGGATTTCTACAACTCATTGTAATTCCTTCTTAATTTGTTGCGTCTGTAACTCGTTATGTCACAACATTTGCACATATAAGGTCAAGACTTCAGGACAGAGCAGCACAGTCAAGAACCTGGAGGGGGTGGGGTGTGAAGTGGTTCATTTTCATTTAAAGGGCCAGCGCTCAAAATGACATTTCTGGTGTCATTACTCAGAAATAGGGTTGAAGATGGACCTGAGGAGTTGAATTAATGAAGAATTCAGCCCCAAACAGAGCACTTATAGACCATAATTCCATTAAAAAAAAGCACAGTATGATCCCTTTAAGACACTTCATAAATTTGCTTTCCTACACTTTATATCATCTGTCACTGCTTCTTGCTTAATACCATATTGTTGTATCGTTCATTTTTAGACAACAAGCTCTTCTGGCAGCCATCAGTGAGAAAGATGCTAATATTGCTCTCCTGGAACTGTCTGCCTCCAACAAAAAGAAGACCCAAGAGGAGGTTCTGGCCCTGAAGAGGGAGCGGGACAAACTGATGCACCAGCTCAAACAACATGTTAGTACTGGGGCTTAATGTCAAGCAAAGACCTGTCTGTAGCTGGTTACCATGGCAACGTTAATCAAAATGAAAATTATTCCTGCACCAAGCAATGAGACTTTTCCCCCCTATTCATCTTTAATGGTTCCAACATGTTCAAGGCTGCTGTTCTAAATGTAGCATCTGATAATTTTGCAGTGTGAGTCAGCACTTTATTTATTTAGGTATTTATTTATTTTTAGATTTTTCCACTCAAAACTGGTCACCGTTTTTTGGTGCCATTCATGCTTCTATTGATGGTATTCATCATTCCTACAGCACATAACTGTAGGCAAATCACTACATATTTCTATTAATGAATCATTCAACGTGTGATGAAAATGTAAGACCTTCATAAAACAGCTCTAAAATAGCTGCAAGTAACGACAAATCTGAAAACAAATTAAGTCCCCAGCACTAAGATCTAAGTCAAGTATTTGGTCTTCAGACATAAATCTGACTTCACTTTAAGATTCTAGCCTCAGATGTATAATTTATTTATTTCTCACTGTATGTAACCTCTGCCGCTAAGTCTCAGTAAAGTTTTACCACAACTAGGGAATAAAATTTGTTAAAAGTGACAAAAATCATGCTCAAACTATTAAGATATATTCACCCTAGACTTAGGTTAATGTATTAATCTTAAGTAGCCGGATCTTAACATAACATTAGCATAGGGGAGGTTGTTGCACAAAATAACATAGGACCAAATAAAATGAGCTGCATTTTGTGTTTTTGATAAAATTACAGATTTTTTCCCCCACTGTATCTTTATTGATTTTGTATACAAGTTTAATATGATCAGTACTGTATGTCAACATTTAGTTAAAACATATGTTGACATATTATATACATTTTATATGAAATACAGTAAAACAAAAAATGGTGAAATAAACAAAAACATTAACCTTGCCAGATATAAGGGTCTTTGACTTAAATATCCTACAAACAAACAAAAAGTAAACACACACATTGAAATCCATATATCCCAAGATGCATAGTACATAACATTGTATAGGTTTACAGTAAAATATACTTAGTTGATTTCAGTGTCTTCTATCAAATAAAACTTTCCCACAAAGTCTTTAAATGGTCCCCAAACTTTTTCAAATAATGCCAGCTTTGCTTTTCTAACACGAGTTTTCCTTTCTAAGGGAAATACTGTGAAAATTACAGATTTAATGACTGATACATAAGTATATCAACAAAATGTATATCATAGGCCCAGACATTTTTAGATATTACTAGAAAAGCACTCCTCCGCAAACCTCCGCCAAGCAGCACAGTTCAGGTCACACATTTAAAGCCACTGTATGACAAAACAGGAGTTTCAGTGCCATCCAGTGGACATTTGTTAGTACTACAACAACGCCAATACTAATAATACCGAATTCTTTAAAAAAATTTCTGCATCCAGACTGACCCGCATCACCTCCAAAATTTAATCAGCTCTTCCTTGTCCTAGAGCGAACATTTCCTGAAAATTTCATTAAAATCCATTCTTAACTTTTTGAGTTATCTTGCTAACAAACAAACAAACCCTGGCAAAAACATTACTTCCTTGGCGGAGGTAAATATTTATACTGAAATGTAATGTTTCACTTCCTGTTTCTTAAATGTATGTAGTCAGAAGGATTGGAAGTGTTTAGTGGGTATAATGGAAGCAGAGTAATAGGGTCCAAATTAAACACATGTTTTATAAGTAATTAACACTATTTCATAAAAACTGGCAATGGTTTTATTATCTTACATGTTTTTACCTCCTTCAAATGAAATTTGTATTGTGAGAGATTGCGAGAGTTTGTTGCTGAGGCTGAAATAAGCCTCAAACCAAATCAGTTTCCTCCTGATTCATGTGGTGAAAAGTTACTTTAATGAAAGAATGAGCAAGAGATGTGTGGCTTGTGAAAAATGAGTCCAATATCGGATGGGTGAGTTTAGAAAGAAACATTTGGGCTAAAATATGAGTCACGTTATTTTCTCCAATTTGAAGAAATGGGATTAGGATCTGCAGCTGTTCGTGTAAAAGGGAAGAACAGCAGACGAATCACTACCACTGAACTTGTTTTATGTATTGTAGCTTTAAATCCAACCTGCCAGAGCTGACCCACACAGATAAGCTGAATATGAAAAACCCACAACAGAATATGGTTAATTCATCAGATGTGCATTAAATGCTCAGTGGATTACACCGCTGACTTTGGTGCAGAAGGTTGCCAGTTGGAATCCCAGGTGGGCTCTTGAGCAAGGCCCTTTACGCTCTACATGCCTGTACCTTGTAAGTCTATTTGGATAAAAGCGTCAGCCAAATGTAATGTAATGGTTAGAAGGTCCTACTTTTGGCAAATACAGACATGAACCATCATCTGACAGCATTAAAAGTGTTTTTGTATTGTTGTTACTGAAGCCTTAATTATATGTAATTATATCTTCCTGTCTTGATGCTCATCAGACAGATATTCGCTTAGTTAAACAATCATGGAGGCTCATTATGATGAAAAGTTTCTTGTCATGGAATCATTGTGACGCTGATGATTGTCCTTTTTTTTTTTTTTTTTAGACACAAAGCAGAATGAAGCTCATTGCTGACAACTACGAAGACGAGCAGTATCATCCACATGGTCCTCACCACCCCCAGTCTCAGCCCCCACACCCCCAGCCTCAGCCCCAACCCCAGTACCCCCACCCTCCCCACACACAGCAACCTCAGTATTCACACGCCCCACACCCACAACACCCGCAACACCCACA